>JAGDQP010062489.1:0-11871 GCA_022664845.1 Lepisma saccharinum
TGGACCTCTCAGTAACCTCTATGTGTTGCATCAGCACAAAATATCCAACACAACGTATTTGTGATTATGTATTTGCAATTTCACCTTAGGCAAGCCATTTGTGATTAATGAGTTAAATCAATCTTTGTAACGCACGAAATTGCATAGAGGTTCGCTTTCTAAAAAAGAATACTAGACTGGCCCATATGAAAATAAAGTTTACCAAAGTTTATCTAAAAAAATGTCTGTCTATTTGAGTGCCAACTGAGAGTTCTTTAAGATTTCAAGAAAACAATGATACAACCCTCATTCTATGAATTATTAACATCCAGTATGTAATAGTTCGGCGTGTGTTGTGTTCTCCCTAAGAGTATTTGAACTAATAGCACGTTAAATTCCTTGCTCCACCTACTGTTAACACAATTCACAACACGTACTTATTTAAGAAATTATCCGTTTCTTTTTAATTTGTGGGGAACGTATCCATACTGAACCCACTTTCAGATAAAATAACGTCGAGAATTATAGTCACAATAAATTTAACTGTTTTAAGGTGTCCGTTTCCCGCCAAGTGAAACTAGCACTTGCTTTCATACTCAGAGAATTGTAATTCTGTCTGAAATAGGTTAGGTGTACCTATGGGAAACAACGTACTAGTAAAGGTCGAGAATTGGTTAAAAATACGAGGAATTTAGTCTGGATCGGTGCAACCAGAGATTCTGACAAATTTGACCATCTCTACGCTGTGAAGCAAAAACTATGCGCCAACGTACTCCTTTTCGTTTGAAGGAAGGCTGGGCTTTTTTTAAAGTGCTTTTTGTTTTCTCTATTTTTCTCTCTGGAGATGTAAATGAAGAGAAGGTGGAAAGAAGATACAAATTAGAAAAGCAAAAGAGGAAAAAAAACAGAAAGATCGGGTTTCCCGAAGATTAATAAGAAGAAGGTGAGAGATGAGTAAAGAGGGTATAAAAACAGTGTTCGATTTGTGCAATTTCCAGAGAGGGAGAAGAATTAGTGAGATGTGTATTATACGGTATTTTGGGATAGTCCATATCCCAGGTTAGACGTATAGATCTGTAAAAAATACCAGAGAAAAATTTTACCGAGAGGGGGATAATCCCAACCATCCCCCGCTACAAATCGAACACTCTATAAAAATAATAAGGGGAATGTAGGAAAGGAGAACCTGGACAAACAGGTTTTCTCTTGTATTCTTTTCTTCTCCTTTTGCCCTTTCTTCCTCCTTTGTAATGTCCGGGAAACTACAATCTCTTTGAATCTGATTATTATTGTATGGCCGTTAGACATCTAAGGCTCAGACCGGAATAAAGGAGGGGAAAAGATGCGGGAAGGTGTCGGCCAGGGCCTAAGTTGAAGGTGCCATACCGCCATTGCCTGGTGTCACTGAGGAAAATCCCTGGAAAAACCTCAGTCAGCATGGTCGGGCGCTGGGATTGATCCCATGACCTCTCGAATCTTACGCCAATGCTTTAACACTGAGCTACGGAAGCTCGGTGCCACAATTTCTTATTGAAACTAACATACGGTATTCACGTAAATACGTACGCCGACATTAACACATGCATCGGAATACTTGGCTTCTCCCACCGCGTCAACAACACACACATGACTAAATCACACATGATTGGCAGTTCCTTGATTTGTTTACTAGCTAACTATTTACGCACCCAATACGGCCACTTAGTTTAGCCTGCGATTTCAGGTTAGAAAAGTCAGGTTAAATTACTTTTTTACGTGATCCTACAGTCGCAACTGACTGCTTCTCTAGCAAAAATTAATAAAAAATCAATCAGAGCAGTAAATGCGTGTACATGGCATGGGGCAGTAATTCACCCAACAGAGAGTGAGTGATTGTGTCAACTGTGTAAAATTTGAAAATGTTTATGTATAAAAAATAACCTAACTTGACTTTTCTAACCTAACCTGACCTACTATAGCTTTGCTTGGGAACAGGAAGGCAAAAAGTAATAAAAATGCAATCGGGGGGCAGTAAATGTGTGTACGTGACACGAGGCAGTAATTCACCAAACGGTGAATAACTGATTCTGTCAACTGTGTGAAATTTGAAAATGTGTAAAATAACCTAACATGACTTTTCTAACCCGACACATAGCTTTGCTTGTGAACATTAAAAAAGACAAAAGGTAAAAATGCAATCAGGGAAGCAAATGTGTGTGTGTACATGGCACGAAGTACATATAGTGAAAAGTACTAGAATGGGATGTTGTAGCCGCGGAGCGCCCATAGATAATGTCTGGCAACGTAAAACTTTAACTGCACGAAAAATGTTCATGATTCCGTAAAAAAAAAAGTCTCTGGCAGGTGTTTTGAACTTCTGTCCAGGTAGGAATTACAATTCTTTGTGTATGAAAGCACATGCTTCTCCTCGCTGAGATAATAATAAAACTGACATAATAAAACAGTTGAATTTAAGGGTTAACTTCCTAAGCTGGTCGTTCGTTTCTAGTAAAATTCCGAAAATTCACAGGGAAGAAATTGATAATTTCCTCGTTTGTGTGGTTAATAATATATAAAAAAGAACGAAAGTTGAGTTTATTTCATTGTATAATCGGCGATAAACATGGAATCATTTTGGAAACGGAAGGAACTACTTGCCGGAAGGTTACCGAATGATTGGATTGTGGGGAAGTTACGAGCATTTATATTGTGAATATTGCTTTAGGTGTAGAGGAACGTTGCCCTGGATGTGAGTTAACAGTATTACAGCTTGTGAAACAATACGGTGATACTGAGGAAAATCTTTGAAACTATGTGAAAGTTATGGATTAATAAATCTAACAACAAATTGCAGAAAATGTGGTAAGCTTTGTTCCGACAAAAATAAATGTGATGTATATGAGAACAAAAAGTGTAAAGATACATGACTGCACCTAACTTTACCTAACCTCCACGTTCGTATGGTCAGTAATTTAAGAGATCTACGTAAATGGGGAAGGGAGTAGATGGCTGACCTCCCCTCTTGATTTCGGTCTAAAGGTTAGGGTAAATTTGGTTTGTTTGCATTCTAAACTGAATAAATAGCTTCAAGATTACGTAAGGGTAGGTTAGTTTAGATTTGGTTCGTTTAGTTTGTTAATATCCATCACAGAGCGGGTCAGTCATCTATACGCTTGCGAAAATGCAAGAAAGCAATTATAAATAATAAATATGAACATATGAAAATATATTCTGATAATATACATGAACGCACCAAACCTTACCTAATCTTCACGTTTCCATGGTCACTAACATAATGTACGAAAATTGCAAGAAAGCAATTATTAATAATAAATGTGAACATCACCACCCTGCGCGGTAACCGAACGAAACCGAAAACTAGTGAACTGAACGTAGAAACTGACGATTTTTAAATTTTCGTAGCTTTCATCAGGCTTTTAGTCGAAAACCAGATGGACGACCAACTTCGGAAGTAATGCCGAATTTAGGAATGCCTTGAATTTATTGTGACAATAATTATCGACGTTATTTTCTCTGAAAGTGGCAATACACTTTGTATTGCCTAAACATTCAACTTATATAGGGTGTAAATAAGACCGGATTTATCATTACACAACTTGCAAAGTCTTACTCTATCTTCCATTGTCTTCTCGAGTTGGAACTTTGAATGTGGGAAAAAACATTATAGGACATGATAATGAACAATTTTATATCAAAAATAAACAGTAACTTACCAATTGCTAATGTGTACTGAATCAAACATGAATAACTTGTAACTACGCCACAAGCAATTACGATGAGCTGACACAGAAACACGCATTCCATACAAAACAGAGCCCTCTCCATCCACTGTCACGTGATATGAACAAATGACGTACGATAAAGCGAATGGTTGGGAAAATGTTGGCTGTTTGTTGGTTGGCGTATTGTAATATAAACATTAATGGGCCAACGTATTTAATCCGTCAAATAGTTTCATTGCAAATTCTGCAACTTTGTCGACGATTTCCCAACAAAGGGCCAACGTATTTTGGCGTCAAATATTTTCATAACCAATGCCGACCATTTGCCAACCGCGGCCCTATGTATTTTTCACGGCAAATATGTTCACCAACACTTTCCCAACGGTTCCGCAGTTATTTTGCGGTTGGGCCGACCAAGTGTGCTGCTAGGGTCAGAACTTGAAAATTTCCACACTTGCAGGTACAATATTCTCACTATATGGTAGGAAAATTCCAATGAAAATAATAATAATATGGATGGAATTGTCTACGAATTTTCTTGCTCGTAAATGCACTGTAAAATACTATTTCTTAAAATTAATAAAGCAGTTTTTATTTTTGCACTGAGAAACAATTTTCATACAAATGAAATATCAACATTATTTCATTTTAAATAAAAACATATCGGTTTGGAAGTAGGACCACTGATCTTATTTTAAAACCAGCATGTTCTCAATTTGAATAAAAACACATGCGGTGCGGGAGCCTTGCGACGACCGTGCGGCAGCCGCACAAACAGTTCACACATGCTGCGGTTTGTCTGCGAACACTCTGCGGCGTTCAAGGACAAATCTCAGTTTAACACTGCAGTGGTCGCGCGTTCTACTATTGTAGAACAGGTGTTTTTTTTTTTTTGTTACAACTCTGCGCAGTTGGCAACACTCTCGGCCTTGAGCGGTCATGTGCCTTTCCCCGCCAGCCCTCCCACCATGTCAGTCTATTGTTAGCGCTTTGTGTAGCACCTTCACCGATTCGTTACTTGATTTCATTAGTGTTCTACTATTGTAGATCGCGCGACTACTGGCGTACTAGTGAGTCTCTATTTCTTCTCCAGTAACATTGAATGAATCTGGTATAACTGATTTTTTTTTTCACGTTATTTTTGTAGAATACGTGCTTGTATATATTGAAAATGTCAGAACGTGACAGAGAACAGGTGCGGATGTGGTTAGAGGAGGCAGAGAGTGACTGTGAAAGTGTATTAGGGATCGAAGACATGGAGGAGCTTGAAGAAGATGGTGTTGAAGAAACAGTTGAGTACAGTGATACGGAAGATGTACGGGATATTATAGCGGAAGAAGAAGAAGAAAGAATTCCAGTAGAAGCCAGTGTTGACGTTATTGATCCTGAAACAGCACCTTTTCTCGACACACGTGTTTTATATCGTTAGAGAGAAAAACGTATAACCTTCTCGCTGGTATGTAGATCCCATAATGCCAAGAAACTCTCGAACTCCCAGTTTGAATATAATACCAAGTTTCCATAGGCCTGGCCCACAAGACACTGCAAAAAGTGCATCAACTCCTAGTGCATCATTTTTATGCCTAATTGATGATGAAATGATCCATCACATTGTTCACTGCACAAATATCTACATAGATAAAATAAAGGATAAATACAGCAGGGAAAGGGATGCTAAATACACTGACGAAATAGAAGTAAAATCGCTGCTTGGTATTTTGCTCATGGGTGGTATTTTGAAATCAAGCAGGCGGAGTGTTGTTGAATTATGGGATAACAGTCGAGGGACTGGTTGTGAAGCCGTGTATGTCACAATGAGTGAGCATCGATTTAGGTTTCTTATGCGATGTCTGAGATTCGATGACATTCGTGACAGAGAGCAACGCAAAGCTCTAGACAAATTAGACCCAATTAGGCAACTGTTCGATAAATTTGTCTTGAATTCTAAAAATTCATTTAAACCCACTGATTACCTAACCGTTGGTAGCTTTCCGTGGAAAGTGCTCTTTTCGGCAGTACATGCCGAAAAAAACCTGCCAAGTTTGGTATCAATATCTACACCCTTGTATCATTATTAAACTTTTATGCCACTCAGCTAGAAGTATATGTTGGACAACAACCAGAAGGTACGTTTCGCGTGAGCAACAAGGTCAATGATCTCGTATGTCGACTTGTAGAACCAGTTGTTGGCTCACAGGAATATAACAGCTGATATTTTTTTTCGTCAATTCCTTTAGCTAGAATACTCTTACAGAAGTCCCTAACATTTGTAGGAACTCTAAAAAGTAATAAGCCTGAGATCCCTGGATGTTTTCTTCCTGATAAGGACAGGGAACCTAAATCAAGCATTTTCGGCTTCCAAGACAAATGTACGATCATGTCATATGTGCCACAGAAGAACAAGGTAGTTTGTGCTATATCAACAATGTACTATGACAAAGCAATTGATGGTGACACCGGAGAAGATAAGAAGCCTTGCGTCATTACAACATACAATGAGACAAAACATGGAGTTGACATATTAGACAAGATGTGTAGGCATTATGATGTCTCAAGGAATTCCCGAAGATGGCCACTGACCTTTTTCTTTCATCTCTTGAACGTAGCTGGTGTTAATGCTCTTACTATACTTAGAGCAAATAAGAACGATGACAATATCAAACGCAAGGGTTTCCTACTGGATCTAGCTTTTGAGTTGATAAAACCAGCAATAAGCCGACGCATAGCCATGGAATCGCTGCCAAAAGAGCTTCGACGCAGAGGAAAACTTTTGCTTGGCATCAGCGAAGGTGTTCCATTACCACGAGAAAGAGCTTCCGGGGTTGGAAAATGTTTCCTTTGTGGCCGTGCTCGCAACAAATCAACACGAAAAACTTGTGCAAAATGCCAGAGATGGGTGTGCCCAGACCATCAGAAGAGCGTGTGTGACGATTGCTTGGAGCAGACAATCCTTCAAAAAGAAAACAATAGTACACCAAATCATTCCACCTGTATGATCGATCATACAATAAGGTTTATGCTGTTATTTTAAGATTTATACCTAAACATTTATTTGATTTTTGTTAGAAATTGTCAGTATGTTAAATAAGATGCACCTAATGTTTCTTTTCGTCAATATTTTTGCCTTAATCACATAAAATAATTTTGAAATGTTTTAAAATGTGAATCATAGTATAACTAACATACCCAAGACCAAATATACTGGTAAAAATCATAACAGTGTAAGTAAAAAGATACTGATGTTCTACAATAGTAGAACGCGCGACCACTCACGTAACGGCGGAGGGCGCGACCAACGCAGTGTTAAAGAACTACGCAATGGATGCGCACATTTGTGCAATAGTAGAAATAATTTTCTTAGGTATGAAATTTCAAGTTTCTCTTTTTATTCAAATTGAGAACATGCTGGTTTTAAAATAAGATCAGTGGTCCTATTTCCAAACCGATATGTTTTTATTTAAAATGAAATAATGTTGATATTTCATTTGTATGAAAATTATTTCTCAGTGGAAAAATAAAAACTGCTTTATTAATTTTAAGAAACCGTATTTTACAGTGCATTTACAAGCAAGAAAATTCGTAGACAATTCCATCCATATTATTATTATTTTCATTGGAATATTCCTACCATATAGTGAGAGTATTGTACATGCAAGTGTGTAAATTTTCAAGTTCTGAAGGTATTCTCATATAGGTGGGAGTGACAGTTTATATGGGGAGGCGGTTTACTGCAGGGTTGTCTGGTTTAAACCAGTTTTTTTTTCAAAATATCAATTGGTTTAAATAAATAAATAAAAGCAAAAATGCCACAAACAGTGTGAACTTCATGGTGACGATTTCACATATTAAACTATCTGCGATAATTTTATATAATTTTCGGCTTGTAAACAAGGGGTCCCGGGTTTGAGTTCAGGTGGAGGACAATCTCTCTCAGGTGCAAATCGAGTACTGGTTCGGATTCCACTTTGAGCTGTATCTGTAGGTCCTGTTCTTCATAACCTCACTGCTGCATAAGAACATTAAGGAGAAACAAACTTATTTCTATCCATCCATATGTAATATAAACAAATAAAGCAAAGCATTTAAACAAAAAAAAACATTTTTTTTTGGGGGGGGCAGTTTTTACCAACCCTGGTTTGCTACAATTATTTTGTTTAAATTCATATTTTCCCCTAGATTATTATTTAAAGGCTGACAATTTTTATGTCCCTCTTGGACTCGAACTCTACCACTTCGAAGAACCTGTACTGGCCGATTTATCATTTTTTCCGAGATTAGTATCAAGGAAGTTGAAATTGAAAATATACAGAACTGTCATTCTGCCGGTAATACCTTACGGCTGCGAAAGTTGGAGTACGACCTTAGCAGATGAACATAAATTACGGGTGTTTGAAATTAAGGTCTCGAGAAAAATATACGGGCTAAAACGGGATGAGATGACTGGAGGAGACTGCATAATAAAGAACTCCACGGAGTGTACGATTCACCTGATGTAGTAAGAATAATGAAATCGCGACGACTAAAATGGGCAGGCCATGTAGCTCGGATGGGAGAAAAACAAAGACTATATTGCATTTTGATTGGAAAGCCGGAGGGAAGATGGAGACAACGTTGGGAGGACAATATTAGAAGGGATCTTGGAGAAATAAGTGTCTGTAGTGAAAACTGGCTTGATCTTGCCCAGGATAGAGCCCGATGGCGATGAACATGCGAGTTCCGTAAGCCATAGTGCAAGTAAGTAAGGATAACATCACTTTTCAATACAAAATATGTTATCAATTATTTATACTTCCAATTATTCATTTTAATATTCGGTCAGACTATATTTTATTATTATTATTATTGAGCTTATAATTCTCTACTTGAAATAGAGAAAAATATGAAGAATCTCCATTTTTATAATTGAACAGTTGAGAAAAAAAAGTAGATTAAGAAAAAAAAAAGATTCAAAACGAGACAAACCGCACGGCTGCCGCATCGCATGTTTGAACCATCCAATGCTGTGCAATGGCCCGTAAAGCCCCTCGTACACGATTCAATAAAGCTTGAACAAGAGCGTTGAACAAGCAATTGGATGAAAATGACGTCACGAGTCAGAGACTCCACACAGGAAATCTCTTGAATTCAAGTCTTCTCATCCAATTCGTCCTATTTAGAACCTGTCCTATTTTTATTGAATTCAACGCAGTGATCTACCAATTACATCGCTGGTGACTTGAACACGTGACAACTGTGCTTCCGGAATGCTAAAAATTGAAATGTGAACATGGAGCAGGGAATTTTAAAGCCCTTGTTTTTATGATGCGAAATAAAGATATTAACAGAAAATAAAAATTAAAAAAAATAAAGTATCGGTACAAGAAATTCCATCGCATCTTGCTGAGGTAAAGTGTACTTGATGTTTCTTCTGTAGCTTTTGTACAATCACCATTGCAATAGAAATTGATACAGACGGTTTACTATAATTCCTAATAAAGTTCGTATTGTATTTAGAAGCAGTAGGATATTAATATTTAAAGTACCACTGAGTTGCTCATAATTTATGTGGAAAGGTCGAGTTTTTATTTACTGTATGTAGGAAGTTCAAAGCTGCTAAACATAGAAGTATCTGGGTATACTTTACTTTAGGGCATGAAAAAATGTAATCTTTTCCAACGTGTGTGGAAGGGCTGTTACTTAAAATATAACAAAGTTTCGAGTCATGGAAGTATTAAATTAGAGTGAAAAAGCGAAAAGTACTTGGAACTTCTTGGCTGCTTCCACGTTGGTGAGCGAGCACATTAAACCGTGCATGAAATAGCGAAAAGTTCTTGGAACTACTTGGCTGCTTGCACGTTGGTGAGCGAGCACATTAAACCGTACATGAATAGCGAAAAGTACTTGGAACTACTTGGCTGCTTCCACGTTGCTGAGCGAGCACATTAAACCATGCATCGCATATAATAAAAAATCTAACCTTCTTTACCGCCTTTGCTTATTCAATATTGTGGCCATGATTTTTGTAGCAAATAATGTGTCATTCATAATACCAAGCAATGCTATTAATATTCCGCCGCATCCCTACAATCTGCATGTAGTAATGAACGCAAATAAATCTATTCCGACACGAAGTGTCACGATTAGTATGCCTCCACATGGCGCTATATTGATCAACTGGAGTGCGTATGTAACGAAATAATAACAAAATATGCATTTTCACTTTGGATTGTTAGTTGTCGTTAGATGTTTATAGAAGTGCATGTAACCGGAAATAAATAAAAACTTATAAGAATTGAAAAGAGTTTTGAATAAAGCAATAAAAAGTCGATGTTCGAGGCATCACCAACTACGGAATCGCAGCCGTTAATCAGGTTATTATTTTATTAAAAGCGACGCATATCATGTTTAACATTCACTCCATGTTCCCGCTTTCAAAGCAGAAAGAGCAAATCTTCTCATGTGCTTTTGACTCCTTCACACTTCCGCTTAACTTATCGAATCGTGTACGAACACCATCCAAGCACTTTCAACACTACTTGGATACAACCCTTTGATTATTCCAGTTGGATCGTGTACGCACTCATCCAACTGCTTGTTCAAGAATTTCATTCAATGTTTATTGAATCGTGTACGAGGGGCTTAAGGCACACATGGGCATTAAAATAGTAAATACGGCGGAAGCCGAAGAGCGTCTCGCGCTAGGAATTTGAGAGAGGTAAATGGAAAGATACATGACCGCACCTAACCTTACCTAACCTCCACTTTCCCATGGTCACTAATTTAAGATAATGTACGAAAAAAAATATTAATAATAAATACGAGCGTATGAAAATATGTTTCGAAAAAAAAAAGTGTTGACCCAAGAGGGGTTTGAACCCGGGACCTCAAGAAGCGAACGTCTTGACCATTAGGCCACGAAGCCGAGTTAGGAAATCTTGGTTTCGTCGTCGTATTTACAGTGGGTAGCGTCAGAGTCTGTCAGTATGACGTCGTAGGTGACGACGACTTCCGTCGTGTTTACTATCTTAATCCTCACTAGTAAGGCACTTGCGGCTCCCGCACGGCCGCCGCACCGCTATGGGCAATGCGGCAGGTCTGCGGCACCGTCCCGCAGCCGCAGCATGTGTGAACCACTCCATTTGTTTCAATGGACCATAAGCTTGAGTGCGGCGACCGCGCGTTCGCCGCACGGCTGTCGCGTCGCATGTGTGAACCGGGGCTAAGATTGCGTCTAAATGTATGGAATAATTATGTGTACACCAGATTGAAAATAAAACATTATTCTGTACAATTTTTTAAAAAAAGAGACAATAAAGGTGCTGAAGTTTAAAAGAAGTAAAAAAAGGGGGAAATTTTATTAATCTAGCAAAAAAGGTGCAACATTCACGAAAAAGGTGCAACAAAGTGCGTTCATTTCAGTTCGCTTTATGCCCGGAAATATATATTTTGAACTTTGGTTGTTTATAATCTACATTTTTAGAAAGGTGCTGCACTTTAAAATCCGCTCTCTACTGATCAGTTTAATTTTATGCTAGTGCATGATTTGAACGGAGATTAGGGCGGGAAGGTTTAGTGGTGGTAGGTATGAGTGCGCATTACATGTTTTGTTCGTTTTTAATTCACATTCAGTACTTATGAAGTGAAAAGGCTGAGTGAGAATGTAAAGGAAATCATATTTTGTACACTATTAATTTACATTTTATGATAGTCCATGATTTGAACGGAGCTTGGGACGGGAAGGTGTTATTCTGGAAGGAAATTAAGTTGAAGGTCTAGTTTGGGTGCATGTCTATGTTATTTACATTCTGTAGGGGAAACCGGGGCTGGTTGGCGAACTTTTAATTCTTTAATTTTTTTATGAGCAGATAGTGCACTGCATTGCAATGTAATGGACGTGTATGAACAGACCAAGGTTTCCTCTGATAAATCCAATTTTTGTTTGTGTTTTGTTGCTTACAGTTTTCGAGAAATAAATTTTTCTTTCTTTTAAAATGGAGTATGCCAACCGACCCCTAGTAAGGGGCTGATTGGCTGGTAGTGTGGGGCTAGTTGGCATACTTTTTAAATAGACCTATATCATATATATATATATATATATATATCATCATCATCATCATATTCAGCCGTTTTCTATCCACTGCTGGATGAAGGCCTCCCCCTTTTCTTTCCACATATCTCGGTCTGCTGATAT
>JAGDQP010062490.1:0-11871 GCA_022664845.1 Lepisma saccharinum
TATTATAATAAATTTAAAAGTGGTTGGATTTTGCAACCAAAGCAATTAGAAATTAGCGGTTACACAGCAGTGATTGTGAACGACATTTTTCTCTTTGTTCTTGTCAGTTCCTAATGCTCTTGTCTTTAGCAGCCGTGAAGCGCAAAACTTTCTTTTCCTGTTTTATGAATGGGCCATCTACAACTTCGCAGGATACTCACTTTTTCCCTTAAAGATATTAAGTCTTTTTTATTTCTCCAGAACTTCTTGCAACGTATGAAACACAATCAATGACACATTCTTCACTTTCATTTTTCGAAAAATCGAAATAATTTTTAGTTGCATAATGTGAGGTCCAAATTTCAAACCTGTATCATATCAGATAACTTAAGACAAGGAGATGAAAGCAACAAAACCCATGTGCTATTTATGTTGATTTAACATAGAATCAATTAAGATTAATCTGTCTAAGCAAATTACATAACAGTGATGAATCTGTAGTTACTCTGTCAACATAAAAACTTGCTTAATGAAAGATTATTCTTTTTTCGGGTTTTACGTCATATAATGTTAATTTTGTATTCTGTCTTACAATTGTTTCATGGAATTATCAGTCGACTACCTCACAATTTTTCATTATGGATAATCGTCATGATAGCTTAAAATTTAATTTTAAAAAATGCTGTTGTTCAATTTCACATTATCTTGTTTCAAAATACGGTAGGAACATTGAAAGATAGAATATTCTTTGAGAAGGCAAAACAACAGTTAATTTAGTGATAATTTTAAAATTCTTTAGATTAGCAACAGCTTGCATAGCGCATTCTTGTTAAAATTACAATTGAAGTACAGTCACGGAAGAAAGTACTGCGAGAATCTATGGTCTAGCATTTAGTTTCTATTTAACTTATATTTATTAACTAGACAGGCACCCTAGCCTGCCACATACCATTCCTCAGACATATCACGGCTTAATCGTAACTGCATGTCTGGACCATTAATAACAAACACCTTAATGTTAGTTTTTATTCAACTCCCACAGTACTTACTTCCGTGACTATACTACTTGGCAACCATCCACCGAAATCTAAAAGATTTGGTTAGAAAATCTTATGTTAAATGACAAGCAGTAAGAAAAAAGATAGAATAAAAGGTTCGAGATTAACTCTACTCTGAAGATGATTTCAGACGCCAAATTGCCAATCATTAATCGGCATTTACAACACCAAAATCTTCCGTGTCTTTCACAAAAGGATTTTAGGATAAATAAAAATCGGATATAACTGTGCCTCTTGATTCATGTAAATAAGTCCAACTGATTAACAATAACAGGTACATTTCGTTGTCTGTCTCTTCTTGCTGTAAAATGTTTATGCCTTATTGTTCTGTATATAAAGACAACCAATACAGTTATGTCGGATTTTGACCCTACAAAGAAAATCTTGATAACATGAATTATGACGTACCTAAAAAATCAGAAATAGTCCCCATCAACAGCAATAAAGTCTCCAACGCTCGGATAGACAGTGGATCCCACGGTGGTAGAACTCAGTGGAATGTGAACCAAATAAATCGTCCAGCGCGTGTATCACCTCGTCCAGTATTCGGAATCGTCGTATTTGCAAATGGACGTGTATCGAATGGAACAAATCTGAATCCAAAGCTGCAATATCAGGATCATATGAGATATGCATTAGTGTTTCTCAATTAAGTCAGATAATGGTGTCACGGGTGACCTTAGGAACATGTGGATTCTCGTTGTCCTGTAACAGAATGATGGCTCTGCGATTCACAAGCGCTGGGTTCACGGTTTTCAGTTTTTCATGCACACGTTCCAGGTGTACTGAGTGAGCATAATCTCCTGTTGATTCAGTGATGGTTTTGGTTGTTTAGAAGAGGGTTTTTGTGGTGCATACTATTAATGATGGCGCCGTGAAGTATCGCAAAGGACCCTCTTCTCATCGTGGTCAACTCTTCGTCCAGAAACGGATTGTTTTCCTGACGAGCCAGCAAATTCAGGCATTTGCCCATGTCGTTTTCTGAGTCACAATCAGCTAATGTGAAACCCATCGTCCCACTTTTACATATTCTCAAACTGATGGAGGTGTTGTTGAATGGTTTCCGTACTGTAAGTGAATGCTTCTCCCAATAAAACATATGTTTCGCGACCTCAATAACCGTGTTCAGTGCCTCGTTGTCTATGGCTTGTGGACATCCTGTACGTAGTCACTGTCCTTAAATTTGGTAAACCACCATTGTACTGTCTGTTCATGTACTACATCCCTACCGAAAACCTGGCATATTTTTCTTCCCGCTCCACTAGCGTTCGTTCTCAGTTTCAACTCACACGGCATACAGGCACGTATAACATTATTTGGAGTTCCCCTGTTTGACGTACTCTCTCTGACTGCCCTGTTAGCTATGGTGACCACTACCAGCCAGCTTCAAGAGGAAACTCTCATCAACACGCCCTTTTATCCTTCTCACCTCTGAACGAACGGTGCAGTTCAACCACGTGAAAATTCGATATAACTTTTATTTTTTGCCTTTATATATATAGAAAATTTATAATATTATAATTATACTTTTGAATTTAACTTGGTATCTTGGAGTAGTTCAGCCGGCAAAGCATTGAGTTCGCATTCGAAAGATCCTAGTTTCGAATTCAGCGGTCGGCCATCTTCATGGGAATTTTTCCAGGTATTTTCCTCTGTCACACCAGAATTGCATCTTCAAGTTATGTCTTGGCCTATTTCCTTTCCATACCCCTCCCCCTGTCATATCTTGGTTTGAGTTAAAGATACCCGAAAGCCACCAATATATTTTAATTTTTATCTATTTAAATATGCGCGACATTTCTGTCTTTTAAACTTCCTTATTTGACACAGACTTGTGACAGATTCTCGTAAGGTAAAAATTATGCAGTCAAAATTGCTAAAACCGAGCGCATGTAGTTTAGTTGATAGAGAACGATCCCAGCGACTTCTCATCCTGTCTGAGTTTTCTCTATTGTTTTCCTGTCATATCAGATAAATTGCGGGATGATACCTATTAACTAGGTCCTGGCTGACTACCTTCCATCATCTTCTCCTCCACCCTATCCAGACCTGAGCCTGAGATGCCTAAGGACAATAAAATAAATACATTCAAAATTGCTAAGATTGAACCCGATAGCTCTTGGTTGGGAAGAAGATTTAGTATCAATGGTGTTACAGCTTAGATTTTTTTTTACATACATATGTTTGTTTGCTTGATGAATTATAGATTCTTTTTATTTATTTATGTTTTAATCAAGAAAGCAAAGAAATAATTTGGAAGAAAAAGTAATAATCTTGTAATCATAAAGCTGTTCTGATTATTCTTCAACTTTCAATACGGAAGTTACCAACAAGCTACTCATCCTATTTGTTGCGTCACTTGCAGAAGTAATTTCGTTTAAATCCTCAATGGATTACTCAAGTTCGTATAATAATATCCTGTGGATACAATAAAACGGTACCTCAGTTTTTTTTACTAAAACAAGTGTCATAAAGATGTTGAAGTTTCTTATTAAGCTGAGAAAGTCTTTCCTCATAACGTTTTAAAAAAAAATAAAAATAACTTTTCCTCATGCAGCGGTTAGTCAACTCAGATTTAACAATTACATAAATCCAGAGGAGAATATACCTTGTTACCATTATTAAGCTTATGGAGAGTGCAGTAGTATTTGGTAATATGCTTTGTGTACATAACATTGTGAAAACTATTATTGACATAGCTGCAAAAACACAGCTGTAAACTGAAAACAGTAGTAGCAGTCAGATATTTTTCTAGGCACTATATTCACTAGCAAACATTTAGAAATCCTGGGAAACATTGTCAATATAGCTAGTAGCGGTATATAAACCTGCATTCCTCCCCCGTGCCGGTCTGAATTCGGCGACCGTAGCAACTAGACTATGGAGATCTGATAGCAAAGTATAAGGGTTATGTTCCTCGGTGAGCACTCTCCTGAGAGCTGGAATGGGAAGTAGCGTCCAGTAAGAGTAGCTAGAGAATCCCCATAGCTGATTCCGGCCTTGCTTGCTTAAATTCACCAACTGCATACTTATGAAAAGCTAAAAATATATATTTCGCTTCCTGAAAGACTGACAAGCATAAAGATAAAAATATGTTGAATAAACAGAACTATTACTATGTATGAAGTTCTTTAAAAATGTTCCTAGTGTTACAGTGAACTTCAGTTTATGATAGAAATGATGCAAATGGTCTTTTCAAAAATTGTTAATAGTTGAAATTGAAATTCTTGTTCCGCCTTAAACGGCATCCATTCTTGTTATCTCAGAGTTTCCGATGAGAAGAACTAAGTTGGAAATTTCGCATCAGTAATGAAGAGGTACGCGTTTTGGAGCTATGCTAACGAAGTCAGTTTAACGAAGCCAATGTCGGGATAATACCTGAAGTAAATCCGTGACTGACCCCATTCCACGGAAGAGTGATCGCCGACGGACGTCACCTCTCAGATATGTGACAGACTGCTATAGTTCAACTAAAATTAAATTAAATTGGAGATAATAGTTGGTGGAAATCGGAAAAGGACGAAATTGGAAGTGGTTCAGTCTTTCAATGGGGTTCAAGGAAACAGGGAGAAAACGATCATTATTTTCTCACTTCCCTGTTCTTTCATGTTGATAACTTTCAAATATAACATTGTGCTGTTATTTGCTTTACGACCATTTCACTGCTCCTGTTGTAGCTTCCTCAGGGTTCCTGTCTTTCTGACTCAACACAGCATCTATTGAACATACTGTATGACAATTAGTCGCGCACTGATAAAGATAATTTCCCAATCGAAACAAATTTTATGAAGACAAGTAGCGATGACAGCTTCTATTTTATTTGTAATCCCAAAGCAACAGCAAAACAAAGATCAGCGTTCCCATTACAATATGTCACAATGAATCTAATCATGTTTTTATGTACCTTTGTAATATGTCTACTACTAACAAAATTACTACTACGTTCGTACATATATATACAAACAAAGGAAGGAAGCTACCTTTCATGGGTTGTGGACTTGGGAAAACAAATCAAAATGGAGTGTATACTGTAGAAGCAGGAAGTCTTCACTCTAGAAAAGAACTTTATGACGTTCGCGGACACATAACGGGATGGCAAGTCAGTTGTGAATCGGAGAATTTGGATTCGGTACGCTGGAACACCTGTTTCTGTCTAATGGCCTTGGCCAACCATGAACCTTGTTTTGAGGTCTGAAGAACAAGAACAGCAGCAGATGGATACACAAATGATTATCCAGATCTGTAGAAATGATACATCGTTAAAGAAGTAAAGACACACCCATTACATCTCACGTGCCACATAAAAAAAAAGAAGAAATTTTCAACCAAAACACAAAGGTTATTCACATTTTCATATGAATTAAACAAAGAAGAGCATAAACTACTACCAAGAAAGCAAGAGAAGGGCAGCCATTAATTATTATACTTCAGGTTACAAGTAAATGAGTTTCCGTTTATGCTTTCGAGGAAGAAAACAAAAGTTGAAATTAGTAGGGCGTGCAATGCTTTACATTGGTCAATCATTTCTGGTCACTAGTACTTGTGAGGAATATGGACGTCTTGGCACACTGACTCACAAAGGATAATTAGTACTTTCTTTATTTCATTGTTTTACTTTTTTATCCTCTTGTTTTGATGAATCTTCTATTGGACTTAGAAGAAAACTTCAATAGATTGGTTCTTAGTAAAAGTCTACTGTGATCAGAAGTAGCTCTCTTCCTTGTTGAAACCGTTCATTACGGCTTGATAGTTCATCGCAGATTCTAACACTTACTAACTTCCTCTCTTTCTCAGAATTCACCTTCTTAAGGTGCAATTTTAGTGTGATATCTAAGATGATCATTTATCCAGATGTTTAAAGGCTATCAAGAAGAAATTTACTCCGAAGAAAGAAAAAAGACGTTAAGAATAAGAGATTAGTTGTACTATTCATTGCTGCAATTCAAGTGTCCTGCGGAAAGGGGTCAATTACAAATTCTAAGTATAGATAAAGTCAACAATAACGACTGCTAAAGTAGTCTTCTCCTACAACACCACTTTGGCCATCGCTCTGCCAACGACTGTATTCCCCGGTAAAACAAGTTTGGACTTTGTGGTGCGAAGAAGTTGTAAACCGCATGCCCGATCTCTCCGTCATCAGCGATTTTTTTATTGCCCAAGAAGTTATCAAGATGATGTTAACTGGAGGTAATCAATGGCAGATAAGTCCGTAGATATGGTGAGTGAGGAAGGGATTCATACTGTATCTAACTGAAAGTCTGTTGTGCGACTTGTGGACGTGCATTGTTTTGCAACATGTTGAGCACTGAAGACAAGATGATGGTGCATTTCATGTAAATCAGCACGTAAAGATTCGCAGTTATAGTCTCGCTACGAAATGATGGAGGAAGACATGATGAATCATTCCAATAATAGGCCACCACACAAGCAGCAACCCTTTTTGTGAGTGCAGGGATGAGTTTAGACAACGTCCTGGAAGTTGATCTGTATCCACCTGTAGCGCTGATCGTTTGGTTATCTGCAATAGCACAAATCCTTTGCCGGAGACAACTTCGATGGTAAATCTTCAGGAGCTCATCTAAAACTGGTGTGCGTCGGTACCACAGGGCTCATTTTCCAGTGCTGTATCCCCAGCACGAAATTTCACATAGTTTACCACCGCTGCATGATGCGTTGATTAGACGTACCTGCTTAGACGATGTTAATGTTATTTTCCGCAAGTCTTGACGAATGTCTGAATTCTACGGAACAGTAACAGATTAGATACACGTTACGCCCAAGTGCTTTGGGACAAATTATTATCCCGGACTTCCAGCTACACAATGGGTGAACTCAGTGTTGGAGTTGTCGGGAGAGGGAGATGCCGTGATTTTCCTTGGTGCGTGAGGATTTCATCCCCAGTTCTTGATCCCGAATATCAACCCAACCAGGGATAAAATCTTTGTATTTCTACCCAAACAAGTAGTAGATTGAAACTTACCAGCAACCACTTCGTAATTTATAACAACTCGACCACTGAATGGATTTATCACATGATATATAACTGATTTCTGTTTCTCATTTTTTGGGAGTTATCTCCACTCTTTCTCTTCTTCTCTAACATGGTTTTGAACTTCTAAGTATTACTATGGAAACTGTGAAAACATAGAAGAGCGATTCCACGCGTCACGCACTGACATTTAGAATAGACTTTTCGACGTTAATTGCCTTATAACTTATGTTATAATTGCAACAAAGGCGATTTCAGCACACCGTTGGATAGAGGAGACATTGAAGTATACATTCCAGGTGAAAGAACACGTAATTAATAAGAATACTATATATTATTTAATGTTAAAGTTGTCGTCATGCACTGACATTTTTGCAACCCGCTCTTACACTCTAACATACATTTCCCCCAAATTCTCTGAAAGTACGGACCCCCCACAAAAAAAAAAATCAAAAAGACACATTCAAGAAGAATGTGTTAAGTTTAATCTCCATAAAAAAATATCAGAATATATTAATATAATAAGCGTATAGGAGGAAAAACACAGCGTCACGCACTGACATCTGTGAATTATTAGATGAATTTACCTTGTAAGTATTGCTTTATTATTGTACATTCTGATAGAAATAAACTAACGGACTCAATTACAGATCCTGGATAAAATATCACTATAAAATATTGTGTGTGGCCAAATTTTTATGTTCCAAAAGTTAAATATTTTAAATCAATATTAAAGCGATTCTACAAATAAGTGAAGCCCTGTAGTAAAAGTAAAAACATACAGTGAACATTTCGTAGATTATTGCAATCAGCTCTTGGAAGGTACTCAGAGCCGCAAGTACTAGAGTGCAAAGAGTGCACGTGCCTCCCAGGGATTCCGCCAGGATTTTCAGTTTGGGAGTGTAAAGCAAAAAATGGAGGGTATAAGTGCAGTTTTGCAATTTCTATCGTTTTCGACCGTAAAAATTTTAAGTTGGGGGTGCGCTCGAGAATTTAGGGGTGACATCTCCCACAGGGAAGTCTGGGAGAATCACGCTCCCAAACACCGGACTGGATGCGGGAAATGAAGATAAGGAAGGGGCGTTGTACATTTTTGGCTCCTTCGAAGGGGCGCCAAAATCGGATATTGCTCCCGTTGCAAAATTATAAGCTGCAGCCCTGGGTATACGATGTGTGTTTACTAAAAATATTTTAACAAGTCTTAGTACAAATTCATAGTGAGCTTCTGTTGTTGGATTATTTAAAAAGTTAAAAAAAAAAAACTACGTATGTTACTAATTCTAATTATGAGCTATAGAACTAAAAATGTTGGTACGCAAAATTAAATATATTAAGCTTTTTCTTTTATATATTGACATAAATGAATGACCTATTTCTGTCTAGCCTTATCAGTATAAAAACCCCTTCGGGGAAAAGACAACCGTGACGCAAGAATTCTACTCGCAAAAGATGTGATATCCCTTTTGCGAGTTACTTTCTTTATGTCACTATGGCGGAGGGTATCTCGAAAACGGTAACTCCTATCAACAAACTAAGCTTCGATTTACTCCAACTTGTTGGGGCCCGCAATTGACCGCCGAAAGCCCGGTACCAACCAATTTGAGCTAAACCAAAAAGACAGACAGAATGACGGAGGCCCTTTTCTATCATTTGCGAAAATTCTTGATTGGGCTAAAAAGGTCATAAGTTTTAAACCCCTTCACCGATTTTGACGTGTTATACACCGTTTGAAAGGCATTGAAGCGTAGATTACGATTCCTCAAGCTTCGGCCACCTATATGGTCTGTGGTAAGTGCTATCACCATGAAATTTGAAATTCTGATTTTTTTTTTCAAACCGCCCTAGGGGTCCCAGGGAGGTCCTACCGATCCATTTTTTTCTGTATTAGTATGGCAAAGGGCTTTTAAATGCAACTTCAATAATCAAAATCGGGCTTACAGTTTGATAAATCCGAAATTAGCTGTATATATGTGAGTGTGGCTAACAGACTAGTTGCTTAGCGTCACACGAAGCACTGCCGTTCTTCGTGATTTACGGCCTGGCAAGTATTATAATTTAAACTCGATTGCATGATCATGTCAGTATGTCAGGCTCTTTTTATCTTCCTATATACTGTTACTACCTACAACTTGATCTTGTTTTAATGAAAATAAAACGTCAAACATTCCCCTATCAAGTAGTACATTAGAGAGTTTTGTTGGGTCCATGCTTTCAGAGAGTTTGGGAAATGTATATGAAAGTATAAGTGCTTGTTGTGAAAATGTCAGTTAGTGACGGCAACTTTAATATTATATAATAAATAGAACTTTTAATTTATGCGTGTTATTTAATCGAGAACGTGATCCTCAATACTTCTGCTAGCATATCATATGTCCAATTTGCATTTTTTTAACCTCTCGGAGATATACCACAATTACAGTCGAAAAGTATATTCTGAATGTCAGTTTGTGACGCATGGTATTGCTCGTTAATGTTTTACACAAAATTTATTGTAATTAGGACAAGCGCTTGAAATACTTTTTGTTCAAACAAGCGTTTGAAATTTAGAGTAGTATTTGACTCTAATGCACCACATGAAAGCACTTTACTTTTCTCCAAATATTCTGCAGTATAGAGTACTTTTCATCGTACATTGGAAGTAGCACACTCACCATAATCTGAGAGCGTCACGCACTGACCATACTATATTAATGATTTACACAAAATCTATTGTGATTTTAAAAATAGTTCCAAATACGTTTGGTTCAGCATTTGACTCTAAAACACCATACAAAAGCAATTTACTTTTCATCAAGTATTCTGCAGTGTATAGTACTTTTTATATGTGGAGCGTCACGCACTGACAATTATGTAGTCGATTTTTATGCTTACCAGGGCGTGAGGAGGATTATTAACAAACAAACCAATAGTTTATGTCAATATAAAAAAGAACGAAGTTTAATTTAGCATTTTTTAAATTTTAAATTCCTACATTTTTACCTGAATATTTAACTGTTAAAATGAAGTAAAATTGTAGCTATTTTCGTGAATTTTTAAATAACCCCAAAACAGAAGCTATTTACGCCATGTACTAATGACTTCTTTTATTTCTTTATGAAAACATGAATCGTATACCTTCTAAGAATCGATTGCGCTAATTAAAATAAATCCACGATACGTTTCAATTTTTATCTGGTATGACATATTCGTGGAATTGCTCAGAAATAACACAATAAATCAATACGTTAAATTCCAGTCCGTGTCTTCTATAGAATTAGCTCTCAACGTTTCGTAATGTGCCTAAAGCTGAAAAGTGAGTAGTTAAAACCCACTATCACTGCAATCCGAAGGATTTGTGTATAATTTTTCTAACACGCTTATGATTTAATTTTAATATTTGTCTGGCTCCTAATTTCTATTGCCATACATCTCTATTATCAAATTAAAGGCAACTCTGACTCAGGTCGAAATGATGGGTAATGTTTGCTAAGTTTACATAAATGCATACCACTGTTTATTGTATTATAAGGTATAATCTAGAAGATCTGTTTAATATTTGGATCAATTTTTAAAACCTTGACATTATTACGTCACATTTCAAGGTCCCGTACGCAAAATATAAACGCTCATCTGCTTCTCTGATGCAAATAAGTGTAGATGTTTTTGTTATACGATTTAAAATACCATCTCAGAATACTGCATTTGTTGATCATTTTCTCGAAACAAATCAACCAAGCCTTCGAAAGCTTTAGGCCATACCTCCACCATGTTTTGAAGAGAAAACATAGTAAAATAATTAATTTTGTAGGTTATAAGGCGTTGTTAGTGACAATCTCGTGGCTTACGTCATTTACTAGTTTTCTCAGAAAGTCGTAAGATTTTGAAATGTTATCTATTTCAGAATAGAGGGAGATAGTCGGTTCTTTTCTACGTAAGAGAAATACGTTGTAAAGTCTCTCTGTAAGACCTTCTTAGATCATGCTGAATATAAATCGAGACTGGAACTTTTAGCTCAAGATGATGCCAAGACCGACTAAAAAAAATAAGACAAGAACGAGACTGTTGTCAGTTTCATTTGAATTTGAATTTATTTAATGGCCTTTATGTATTTCAGGCTCATCAGGCCGGGATAGGGTGTGGGAGAGGATGTTGGAAGGTAGACGGCCAGGGTCTATTTTGTAGGTCCCATGCCGGCATTTTGAGGTAATACCCTGGGAAAACCTTAGTCAGGATAGTCGGCTCTGGGATCGATCTCAGAACCTCCCGAATGCTAAGCCAACGCTCTACCACTTGATTATATTATTATTACAAGCTTTTTTATTAACTTACTCTGTAATCATGTTTCATCTCTGGTACAAATCTTGTAATTGATTTTTAACTCACTTTCCATCATCCGATTGCTTTAAAATTTTGGAAACTTGCTTGCTTCCGATGACAATACAATATTCAATCATTAGATATAAGACAGAACAATCTAGTTAACTGTAATTAATTAATTAAAATAATCTATTGAGAGAAAATTAAACTATCGAATCTATAGATTTCGGGATCGTTGAGAAGAATGGTAACAGTAGTAGTAGTCTTAGATGGGAGTAGTATATATTGCAGTAGTAGTAGTAGTAGTAATAGTAGTAGTAGTAGGTATTAGTAGTAGTAATAGTAGTAGTAGTAGGTATTAGTAGTAGTAATAGTAGTAGTAGTTGTTGTTATTAGTAGAAGTGAAAATAGTAAGTGGGTAGTAGTTAATATCAGCATTTAGTAGTAGTAGTAGTAGTAGTAGTAGTAGCAGTTTTTAGAAGTAGTAGTAGTAGGAGGAGGTAATAGTATTAGTAGTACTAAGTAATAGTATTAATGGACTATAGTATT
>JAGDQP010062491.1:0-11871 GCA_022664845.1 Lepisma saccharinum
TTTGACCTCGTCTTGTCTACACGTATCCAACGATACCATAACCACATACGGTACAAGGTAACGAAAAAGATGCCGTTTTTGACGTCATATGGGAAGACATGATTACTGATACCATTGCACACTCAAAGCAATCATACCACAAGTAAGGGTGAAGACAAATAAAGGTGTCGATACAACTATTTCTGGGTTGTCTACTTGATGACTTAACGATGGTCATGTCAGCAGTCGAATCAAGTAGGCGAATACGTCAAGCTTTTGGGATAATGATGTGAATGAACCCATCATTTGATCGAGAAATACCTGTTGTGTGATGAATTCCGCAGTAGGCGGCCATAGAGCAGGACAGCAGACAAATGTGCGGTGAGCTTGCCGAACGCTTCCAACTTTCTGATGAAACAGATTTCAATTGCAACGCATAGGGAAGGCGTACAAGTTGAGCAAATGTGTACCCTACACACTGTCTCAAGCCAACATAGACAAAATATTTGCCGTTGTTTCTTTGGCGCCGCACCACACCCATACTAGTTTGACTGCTTACCAGTGACGAAAAGTTGGTCCTTTATGAGACCTTCATATGGTTGTTACCGCGGAATCATGAGCCTCACAGCACATCTACATCCTCGTAAGATCATGCTTTGTATGTAGTTGACTAGTCGCCATGTGGTTTGTAGCTGCTAACACCATGAAAAACCACTGCCGACCTGTAGAACCAGCACAATTTCTTAAAGTGTCTGAGAACACATTATGCACAGCTTGGTTGCAAATCTACTCCTATAGCGTGACACTACAACAACACTTCGGGGGAGCGAGTAGCAGACGTTTGAGTCAAGAATTCGTCCACTCGAAACAACCAAATCGGACAGGCTGCAGCGGAAAGTGCTGTGATCGATCGTAGAGGACAATTTTTGAATCAACGCACCATGAGATGTTAGCCTTCAGGGCAGACGGCTCTCGAATGAGTACAGCACGAACATTTGTGCGAAACTTTCTCCTTTCTTTGTTTCTCCCTGCAGCATAGGTCCACTGACTTTTGTTAAAAACAGGACCCAGAGACTTTCCAAAATGGTTTACCTCTACTCGCAGCAGTTGGAACGTGAGCAACAGGCACTGCAGCAGAAGGAACCAGCATTGGAGAATCGCAAGGGTGTACTGTTCTTGTCGACAATGCCAGGCGGTTTGGGACGCGTGGCTAGGTATACCCCACAGCGAAGGAAATGAGACAGTTTGCCATCTACCATACTGCCTGGACCTTGCACCGACAGTAGATTATCACCCCTTCATGGGAAATCCTTCGCCAATGATTCAGATTTTCGGCAGGCAATTACGGTCTTCTTTGCGTCCAAGATCCCGCAGTTTTACAACCAGTCCATTGCGCAGCTGCACGAACGTTGGCAATAGATACTTTGAAGACTAATAGCAAGTTAATTTTTCTGTATACCTATCTAAGTATTGAAACCAGCAACAGATGGATGCGCTCTTAAGGCTCAGTCCAAGTGGATTTTCTCGCGTTTTTCGTTTTACGTCCATTATTCAAATTTCTATAGAGGAAAACAAAAAGTAACTTTAACGGACCAAAGTTGGTTTCGTCCTTCAATAATCAGTACAATTAATTTTTTAAAAAATATTAATAATAAACTTATTATTTTAGTATTAATAATAAAATATTAATAATAAACTAGTAGTAACTGCAGTTATAACTAGCATTTAATTATAAGTAATTGTACTCATTATTGAAGGACGGAACGAACTTTGGTCCGCGAAAGTTAATTTCTGTTTTCCTCTACCGAAATTTGAATATTGGAAGTAAAACAGAAAAGGCGGGAAACTCAACTTGGATGAGCCTTAAAGACGGTTCTGTATGTAATATTAAAAATGCTGATATTGCGCTTAGTACCCTCGCTTCTTTTTACTTTCGTAGTTTCTCTTGTCAAACGCTAGGGGGCAGGGAAACTGGCATCATATCAAATACATGGCAGCGTATTATCTATGTTTTCATGGCGGCCATGTTTGTAGGACTGGGTGCCAAAATTTCCCGCAAAAATAAATGCTATTTAATTGGTCAATGCCACAGATGCCCAAAGCGGACGGAGTCTGCTATTGTTCGACTGGTAAAGATGAAATTGCAAGTTTGAAAACTGTTAATAAATATTTACATTGTATTTGTTTTTTGTATTCGGAAGAATCATTTAAAAGAGTTAAATGTGACGGACGTTGGATTTGTGAAAGCACATTCAAGGCATTCAGCAAGAGTGTACAAAGTGATGGGTGCAGAATTTTCCACTCGAAGTTATAATCATTTTTGAAGCAGAAATTAAGGGAGGAGACGAAGAGGTAAGGTCAATTAAATTTACTACCATAGTTATCAAAGAGAAAATTTAAATATATGTCTTCCTGTATATACGATAATCCTTATATTATTACGGAATTTTCTCACTAATTAGTATTTTTAAATAAACAAACGAAAGTATAAAGATACATAACCGTACCTAACCTTACTTAACCTCTACGTTCCCAAGGTCACTAATTGAGGCACTTGGTTCAACTCGACTTCTACCCTGTGATGTGAAACTTTATATTTCCCTTTTGTTAAGTGAGAAATCTTTACTTTTTGATTAAACTCGATAACCACATTACATCAATTTTTAATTTTCTTTAAATAGAGCAGACACATTCGAAAACTGAAAAAAAATAGCATTACTATAACTGCACAGCATAAACAAGATCGATATTTTTGTAATGAGTAAATTAAAACAATAATCAAATAAAGAACATACAACTACCGTGAAAATCGCTCTACAATTTACTTTTCATTATTTTTGCCTTGGAATTCATCAACAAATACATAGACCGCGGCATGCGGAAGCAAACTTATAAGTTCGTGTTATGAATGGCTCGTAGTTTGGCACAAAAGTCACACACACAAAGTAGAGGGGCGAAACGGGGTGAGTTAAAGTGAGGTTCGATTATATTTTCATTATACGCGATGCACATGACGTTTGCTCGACCCAACGCGGAAGTAGCGATTAATTCAAACATACTTTAAAATTTTTCAGTCTAACATGACACTTCCATGACTTGGAACTTTGTTATATTTTGCTTTCCAAAACTTGCACACATATTGCAAACATTACACTTATTCTGTAAATTTTACATTTTTGAGTTAATCTCAACTAGACTTTAAGGTGGTTTTGGTTCGATTGACAAGGTTTACCTTAAATTAGGTTTGGTCTATTAATTCTGGAGAACAGGTCCAGGCTGATTTCGAAGTGTTCTTGAACTTGAAAGTGCAACGGTGAAACCGAATTTTGTTACATAATATAAAATACTTGTAATCAAAGTTATTAGGTAAAGTGCAGTTTATGGTAGCCAGGAAATGTAATGTGTGTGGAACTGTTAGACAGCTAAATTAAACAAGGTTTTAAGTCATGGAAGTAGGAAGTGAAAGTGAAGAATCGAAAATGAAGTGGTACTAGTAGCACATGTTAAACGTCATGGGCATCGTATAAGAAGAAAAAGTGTGTAATGTGGCTTTACTAACCCGTCTTCGCTTGCTCCGCGTTCTAGCAGTGAACTTTGAAGCATTAATCCTTTCAGAGTTAAGAATATTTTTAGTTCGTATGTTAATGCCTGCAATTTTTATATTTGTATATATTAATACTGTTTCTATTTCATTTCAGATTGCTTCTTGTCTCGAACTGGAAATACAAGATATCACTTTTCGACACCAGGATAATACCGTGACGCTCGGGGTTTCGAAGAGAGCGGCTTCGAAAATCAAAATAGAGGATCTTGGGTGACCATGAAAACTGTAACAGCAAATCCAGCTAACTTGGGAGAGAAAAGGTGCAATGTAGGACATCTACGCACAAGAAATGCTGTTAAGAGAACAATTGGAGATTACAAGAGACATTTTAGATGTTTAACTCAAGCTTCAGCTACAAATATACCAATCATATACCCATCAGATTGGAACATAGACATAATAGAAAATTTGTTGGGTAATCAGATTCAGGGCTTAAAAAACAGTAGTTTTTCTTAAATTCAGTATTACTGTTTTCGGCGTATGGTGTTTGCTGTAAAATCAGTGCATGCAAATTGAAACTGTCATTTGTTAACGCAAACACTTTCCGTTTAAGTTCACTTTTATCAGTCTAGTACAAAGATCATTTCTGCGTTACTTTTTCCTTATTAACAAATGTATTATGAAATGATTTTTTTGTTTTAGTGGAGAAATTGCTGTTTAAAAAGTGATTTTGGACAAAACCAAATAGTAGAAATTGTAATTAACAGAAAATTATTTTCGCTTAAGTACAACTATCGAGCTATTGTAATTTAAAATGACCATCGTGTAAGCTTTACAGCAGAATCTCTTCTTGAGCATATGCCAAAATATGACTTTTATCAAAATATATTATTTTTACAACAGTTTATGGGCTCATACGTGCATATTTCGATTTTTATTGATTACGATTCGCCAGATATTTATGATTAAGTAGTGCCTGAAGCACATTACTTGTTTTGATTTCAAGAGCCCATCAAATTTGTGAATTTGGAGATGAGTTTACACATTGTTAAGATAAGATTAAATTAATTTTATGGACGGTAACAGCACTATGGCTTACGCCGTTCCCGACACAAATTGTTATTTGATCTGTAATTATAAGTTGACTTCATTCTTTTGAATTCAAAATAAATTAGAAGCTAAATTAGTGGTGTCGACAATGATTTCGTTAAGATGTAGTTGAATCTTAGTAACAGTGAAGCTTAGGTTATGTTGTTTGGCTGAAGTACAGTGCGTTGAATTTAAAATAGGTCCCGAGGTAAAACCGGTCTCTTAATTGCCTGTTTGATTGATGTGTCAGTCTTGTATGTATGTATTCTTGTAGCAGGCAGTAAGGGAGTATGAAGAACCAAGATAAAGCGGTGCCCAAAATATTTTTTTTTAATGTTTCGATATATAGTTCCACTGTTTCTTAATAGAAAAACATAGACATCATAGTTTCAAATTAATTTTGAAAATTCGCTGACAATGGACCACTTGCCAGAGAATTGCCCTGAAGCGTTTAAAGCTATTCTGAAATGTGCTGCTAGAAACTTTCCATATAATATTATTTTGCTTTAAACAATATTTAAGAAATGCTAAAGAAATTTTCGGTCCTGTACTAGATTAGGATGATGGGATGAGTACTGATCTGTCCGACCTGAAGATTCTCGACAAGGTGAAATAATGAATTTTGGCACTGCCTTCAATTGATTGGAGATGACACCCCAAGAACTGGTCGTATATTTTAAAGTAGATTCCGAACCAATTAGAGTAGGTATGTGTGTTGTATGAATACGAAATCGAGGCGACGGACGAAAGCACTCATCCATTGGGTTTGTTTTTCGACTTCATTTCCAGTCAGTTTTGACTTGGGTTTCATTTTCAGTAAACCGGGTTGTTCAGACAAACTGGTCAGCTGGCTCAATGGACATGTGCATTAACGCTACTCACGAAAATGAGAATAATTTCGTATTTCAAGAATATTAAAAAAAGAACGTTGTTTTTTTTCATATTTTTGTTTTCCAACTTCATTGGTTATTGGAAAAACATCGCAGAATGATGTTGACGGAATACGTAAAGAGTCGAAAGTAATTCGGTTTGCATAATAGTCATAATTACCAAAACTGTGAATCTGAGTAGGTACGTACTGGCCCACCTACGTTCAAATATGAAGAGTAGTATACACGGAAAGAAGCTGGGAGGCTGTCCATGAAAGGTGATTTCTTGTAAAACGCATTTTCAAGTTTAATCCGTTTACTTCCATGTATTTAATGTTCTGATAACCGCTATAATCTGTAGATTTTTTGGGCTTTTGGATTGAAACTCCTAGCGATTGGTTGTTATTATGAGTGACACTTATTGCAAGGGCAAACTTAATTTTAAAAATGGACACCCTTTCTTTCCCTGTAATCTTCATATGTATTAACATTACCAATAACCCATGTTTGTCGTGAAAGTGCCTTTTACAGTGTAAAGGTAATAAAGAACTGCTTGAGAAGCTTGATAAATCAAGAATAGTGAGGTGATTTGATCCAAAATTAAATACATTATTAAAAGCAACAAAATCGCTTGTCATTTACAAGAGTAGTGAAAGGAAACCTTGAATTAGTTACATGATGTTTTTTTTTTCAACACAAAAGTATAGAGTATAAGCTATTTAACAAGGTGGTTTTTGGCAGGAATATTTGACACGATACACCATATCGCTTGATAGACAAAAATGCTCTTTTCTAATTATTTGAAAGGGATGTTCTGCTTATTGTAATTTGCAGACTACTTGTTTACAGTTTACAGACCTTCCTAATTACAGTTGGACTAATACAAATTTTTTTCGTTTTGTTTCTGGTCAAGAAGAAAATAATAGAAAATTCTTAAAGTGATAACCAGTTAGGAAAGCAGTTATAATTACGATTTTTTTATTGCACTTGCATATACGCCGAATACCTAAGTGTATTTTGCGCCCCTAGAACTAGACACGTCTTAAGATGTTTTTATTACAATTTTGTAGATATATTTTTCCTTGCATTTACACAGCTAGTTGCATCAAAATGTCAAGTTAATTTCCAGATTTAAAGACTGATTACGTGCAATGATAAGAGTTTTGTCCAACACTCATTTCGACTCTGAAAAAAATCTCACCGTCATCTCCTCCTTTCTCTCTCTCTCTGGTATTTTACAGGCTGTGGTATTTTATAAAGGTACTATCGCAATATTCACCTGATAAAACTAAGGAAATTCCTAGTAAAAGTAGTCAGGTTCAGTTAAACTTTTCAAGGATATTTTCCGTGTTTTTCGTAAGTCATATCAAGCAAATGTAGCGGGATGATACCTACTACCTAGGTCCTGGTCTACCTCGGGACGGGCGTAAGCCATAGTGCCGTTACCGCCCATAAAATTCATTTTATCTTATCTCATCCTGGTCTACCTTTCAATATCATCTCTCCCACTCTATTCTGGACTGAGCCGGAGGTGCCTATAGGCCATTTTTTAAAAATATTTTTTACAAATACACACTAAGATCACTGAATTAATTTACTTTAAAAAAACAATATGGCCTGGAATTGACAGGTACAGCTGAAAGTGAGAAGTTGGAGGGATGACATTCCTCGGCGAACACTTTCCGGGTATGAAGGGGAATGTTTTAATTAGGGCTTCGATTGAAAGTATTAGCAGTGGTCTTTTGCGACTGAGGAAACACCTAGAAAACCAGAGATTCAAGATGGTTGACGTGAGCAGGACTTGAACCCACAATGCTTCTCTCATGGGACTTGTTTTGGTCTCGTGCCTCTAACAGCACTGTCTACAGGAGGGAGAACCACTGGTGTCTCTCACTAATGCTTCTCGTGTTTTCAGTATTTTTAAATCATAACCTGACAACAAATATTTTTAAGCATTAACAATTTATTAAACCGAAAACTCGTGCTTGGCGTGTTTTCAGTATTTTTAAAGCATAACCTGACAACAGATTTTTTACGCATTAACAATTTATGAAACCAGAAATAAGTCTTTCTACAATGTGTTACAATTTTGGATCACATCCAAACAGAAAATATTGAATGTCAAAACATTAAGAAAACTATTTTTAATGTTAGGCGTGATCAAGCTATTGCAGTAATTCACAAATATCTTCTGTAAATATTATACACACTTTGGTGAAAGTGTAATTATTTCACCGCAGGACAATATGAATACGTCATGAGCAACAGTGTCTTCTGATTCTGAAGTTTTAGCCCTATAAAATGCACAATTAAATTTATTTTCAAGAGATGCATTCAGGTGTGGAGCAATCACCTCCACTTGTGCTAGAATTTCGTTAACTAATTTTACAGGAACATGTGGTCTTGCACTGAGCTTTTTCCTTATCTTCACATTCCCCGCAATATTTTTTAACTTGTCCAACATCTAAAATTAAAAGAATATTATGTAAATTATGGTTACGATGAACTTGCTTTGTGTATTATAAACATAGAAAGGGATATAGTGAAATGCAATGTTATCAGTAGTTAGGGTAAAATCAAAATTGGTAGAGTGGAAGTGGAGTTTTGCACGATTTCTAGAGTGGAAGTGGAGTTTTGCACGATTTCTATCTGTTTTTGACAAACATAATTTTAAAGTTGACGTACGGGCGAGAATTTGTGGGACAACCCTAACAGGGTGTCTGACAAAATCACTGAGTTAGAATGTCATTTGTAGGTAGTTGCAGTAAATATGGTGACATACATAACACGATAATAAAAATAACACTATTTACTTAACAGGAAAGGTACTCGCCGGTATTGGTCCGACTCGACTGTATTGATCAACCGTTGTGTTTGTTTCTGCTGATAAGGGACAGGCAAAGGAAATTAAGTAACAGCTTCTTTCTCTCTTGTTTATATCCTTCGCGACGTTCAGAGAAAAGTTGTAGATAAGGAAATAGCTGCTACTTTTCGTCAGTCGTAGAAGTGATAGCAATTTAGCCAAAGTAGCCGTGAAAAAGTAGCTGTTACGCTATTTTGTACCCATCCCTCATGCAGCGAAAGAACATTAAAACATGAGCAGAAAGGATCACATCGCAGCGCTGAATAAGGGCAAAAAGGTTAAACACGGAACCTCTGTGGTCAAGTACAATTCAGGGCTTATTCACTTCAAGAGGCTAGCAAAAGCTTAATCTTACCTCATTTTTAAACATTCACTTCTCTCTATCTGAACTCACTACTCCGCAAGACTCGGATGTATAAAAAACAGCAACTATTAGACCAGGTAAACCCCAGGTCGCCAAACCCCTGGTCGGAATTCGCAGGTTGGAATTCTATAATCGATACTACATATCAAAGTTCCGTTTTAAGGTGGTTCATACACCTCCCCAAAACCTTAACCGCTATATCACCACGGAAGCCTGCAACTAAACCTCGTTCGTCATACAACAATAACCTTGTATTCTCAAACCCCTGAACCGAAAAAGCTGTGAAGGTACCTACGCACTTGTGCCACTAAGGATCTCTAGGTGATCAAACACCGATCGCATTGAAACTGAATGAAATTAATCTAAAAGCTCGAAAATTCTATTTAGAAAAACTTTAAACTCATTGGTAAGTGAACATGGCAAAAGTCTTCTCGAAACTAACTTCAGACTGTTTAACGTAAGGGCACCTTAATATGAGAATAGAATCCACGACAGGTCACAGCGAGTTCGTTTTTTAAAACTAACTTAATCTATTACCTAATCTACTGAAAATTCATATGGGATAAATGATCAAAATCTTTCACTGCATGGGATGGACAGGGTTATTCGTCCCTAACAAACAACTAAATATTCTATCAATATGCTGATATAGTATAGGTATGTAAAATGCAACTATTAAGGTCACATCAAATTACATAACACAAAGGAATCCATTTCTCGCAATATTTTCTAAGTTAGATTCAGTTACAGTGAAACTTGATATGTATGTTTTGGTTCACAAGATAAATATTGACTATTTTGATACACGGAGCACATTATTGAGCTACTGAAAAGTTTTTATGTTAAACCCGTATGTTAAAAAAGGCCACTATTGACAACATGGTATTATTACTTTAGCTTACGTCGGGCATGATTTTTAAGAACAAAATGTCACATGTTCATGAATCGGAATCGTGGTAATGTTACGTCATAGTGATTGTTTATTTCCATATCACCATTGATGTTTCGCTACAAAAATCACGGACAGTATGTCGAGTAAGCGATAGCGAACGACGACGGGTTAGAAAAAGCCAGATTCGATATTTTCTTTTATTATGTGATACAAATCACCCATAACAGACACCACCTGCGACTTCTCCATTGACGGTTCCAAATGGAACGCCCGACGTATACTAAACAAAGGCCGACAACATTACTATTTCTTCGATTTACATAAAAAGCCTGTATTTAACACACGAAATTATGAAGATACTTCATCAGAATAAAGGTTTCATTAAAATGTCACGTCATAGTGGCATGTTTATTTCCATTCACAATTGATGTCTTGCTACAAAATTATGGACAGTATGTCGAGTGAGCGGTAACGAACGAAGAAGGGTTAGAAAAAGCCAGTTTAGATATTTTTCTTCATTATACGCGATGTACATCACCTTTGATAGACACCACCTGTGACTGCTCCATATATGGTTCCAAATGGAACGCCCGACGTATACTAAAGAAGGGCCTAAAAGACAAATAGTACAGAAACATACTATGAAAATAACTTCTACTTTTTGAGATATAACAACTAGGGATGTCAACGGCTCACTCGACTCGAGCCGTCCTGGGCCGCGGCTCGCTCTGAGCTGAGCGTAACCGAGCCGCAGCTCACAGGGAGCCTAACCGAGCCGAGCCGATATGAACCGCCGTTCGAACCGAGCCGAGTCGAACGGAGCCATGGCATCCGTTTTGAAGTTGATTTTTCTCCACTGCAACGAGACTTAGCTGCATTCTGTTAAGAGTATATTAAGATTATATAATGGTTATCGGTGCTGTACTTTACGAAATCAACGAATATACTCCAATTAAATGCACAATATTTTTTTGTTTAGTTTCCTATCAATTTGACTTCCGTTCCAATTACTATCATTTTGGCGCACATGAATATACGTTCAATACTACCATCCATTTGGCGTCACACGCGTATATTTCTGTCCATTTTTACTTCATTTTGACGTCCGGCGCTGTTGCCATTTTTTGCAACTTTCTACATTATATGAACTACAACTGTGTGCTTGTTTGTTGCACGATGTTCAGCGTCAAACACCATTCCTTGGGACACGCTATAAACATAGCTTCCCCTCGACTTACAATTACAGGTTAATTATCGCACTTTGAAGTCTGCAAAGACAAAAGGTATGGCGAACGAAATAGCTAAAATTTGTTCAAATCTATTTTCTATTTTCTTTTATATTTCAGTATCCTAAAATAATTAATGATGTTTGGTTTTTATTATTCAAGTTACTGGGAATTTCCAGGCAGATAAGATATCTAGCTTTTTCCAGGAATGTTTCCGAAAATTTTGCAGTGTTGAAATAGCATATTTTCTGAAGTTATACTGAGAGTAATCAACCAATGCTTCTGTAGCAGGGATTCCGCCAGGGTTTTCCGTTTAGGGGGTGTAAAACCATAATTGGGATAGTGTAAGTGGAGTTTAGAAGGGATTCTATAGATTTTTGACCGTAAAATTTTCAGGTTTGAGTGTTCTCCAGGATTTGGAGATGACACCACCTACAGGAGTGGTCTGGCCGAAGCATCATACGAAAAAACAAAAATAAATTCCCATATACCCCGTTCGTTATATCTAATAAAGCTCTTTACTGTCTGAATTGAAATGAAAATTCGAAAATCTTATAACAAAGAGTTCAACTTCAATACGAAAGAAAAGATAATTTACTGAATCAGCATTTTCCAGGGTTTTAATAATTTTGAAATTATATTCTTTCAAGGGGGATATTGATCATGCTGTCCTATGAATGCAGTATCAAAGAGGAGTTTGTCCGCGGTAAATTTGTCCAGGGCTAATTTGTTCAAATTAAGATTTTACCAAATATTGTATTTGCATGAACGTAGTACACATATAGTCATTATGAAGACTTCCACAGGTTCAGATATTGCAGAATTTAACTATGTTTGTATAACGTTAAAAAAAATTCACTAAAGCATATTGTGTTCTAACTAATTAGAACAAAGTTTCTTCTGTTACTAGAAAATAAACTTACGAAAGAACAGAAAATAATGTTAGCCTATGCAGAGGAGTTACTAAGCTTCTCCAAATGTTATTCTCTTTCTGTCCGGCTCACCCTTCTGCCGCGCTACTGATTTATTGAACAAATATTTTTTT
>JAGDQP010062492.1:211-11266 GCA_022664845.1 Lepisma saccharinum
TAGTAGTAGTAGTAGTAGTAGTAGTAGTAGTAGTAGTAGTAGTAGTAATAGTAGTTGTGGTAGTACAGTAGTTTCAATTATTGTATAAGGAGTCAGTTTTCCAAACTAATTACGATTAACATAGGTTGACAGTATTAGCGCCCGATCCGACTTTTGAAGTGTCCGGCCTGGCCCGGAAGAACTTGTGCCCGGTTCGGCCCGACAGCATATGTGTCCGATCCGGACCGGCCCGGCTCGGCCCAGCATGTGCCCTACCAGGCTCGGCCCGGAATGTGCCCGGCCAGGTCCGACCCGGTGTACGTGAAACGGGCTGGGCCGGGTTGGGTAATCCGCCCGGTCCGTGCAGGACTCTACTACCAATGTGTCTGAATTGTAAAGTGTATAATCAGTGTGTGTTACCTGTGATGATGTACATATGTGAACCTTAGACATTGAATGCGCAAACAGCTTAAATAATTAGAGTCACGCAAAGAGCAATGGAGAGATGCATGCTCTCTCTCTCACACACAATGGTAAAACGTCCAGATTATTGAATTGGTTAGCTGAGAGCTAGAATAACAACAACAAACATACTGTTATTTCACCAGGTATTAGAAGTAAAGATGTCCTTATCTAAATTATAAAGCAACCAAAATCTAATGTACTGTACGAAATTTCCCATAGATGAACCCAACATTTTCCACTTTGCATACTACCTTGTAATAGCACAAAATAAATAACTTAAATGTATTTAATTCTAGACACAATTAATATTTATATATTATTTATTTAGTTATTCTATTTCTCCATAACCGAATCAGTGATAAAATAGGATTCACTATAAACTATAATGACAACTAAACTACTTCAATTTAATAGAGGATGGTTTCCAATCCAAACTTAAAAAGAAAATGTAAATCTGACGAAAATTGACAAAGTTATGACAGTGTTAATACAGTCATGAACGTTATCATTTCTCGTGACTTGAAGATGGGGAGATTAGTTAGAAACATTTTTAAATTTTACGGGTAAAAACGGAAGTCGGGGTGCAAATATTTTGACTTGTATTATACCTTTCCCTGATTTTCAAGGAAATTGGTGTGCTTACATGTTTACATGTTTGTATTCTCCAAAATAAAGATGACTTTCTGTTCGGGAGTCGCCATACTCGCCACTGGCGCTGTAAATTACAAATACACTCAGTGGGACAATGTACGCATATGCACACAACTGAAACTCTTATTTTTTTCTAGTTTATTCTGGCCTTGAATGAACAAACACTATGCATCTCATCTATGATACATAAACATAGATTCAATAAAAACTCAAACCCCGATATTATTTTATGAACACCACACAGTTTTACTATATTATATTTGCAAATGTAGCAAAAAAATCTTCGACGAAACAAAATAGTATCTGGTTTACAGAGAAAATTATCTGAAGATACACATTGAAGCAAGCTGTACCTTATATATTTTCAGTTTATGGGTAATCACGATATGCCCAAAGATAAGAGTCCTTGAGCAATGTAAGCCAATCTCGATTTTTCCCTCCTTTTCCTCTGCAAAGAAAACAATGAATTTGAAAAACCTTTTCGTATAAATGCACAATGATGCATATGTAAATTAATATTCTGAACATTTAATAAACCGAAAACATGTACTGTAATTATATGCAATATTGTTAAATGGTTAACACAATGCTCAATCTCCATGATGTTTAGTAATAGCTTTTAAGAGTATTTACCACTAAACGGGAATAATTGCTCGCAAATAAACAGTACATATAAGAAAAGAAGTCCATTAAAAGAAGTAAGTGTGCACTGTTAACACGTGCCACACAATGATAAATGACCGTAAGACATAACAGTTTTTAGAATATTTGATACATAGGAGTAAATAGCAGATTTACCCTTTAACATGATTTTCAGGAAAAAAAAAATGTTACATGAACATTCCTCCTTCTTTCACTGTACCCTTCAATTGCGAGTGTTAGTACTTGCGCAGTAAAACGTCTAATCTATCCCTTTGCAGTTAATACTGTGATCTATTTTGAAGTCGTATTACAATGGAAGTATTTATTTTGAAGTCTTGTGAATAAGATTGTTCACAGCATATTATTTTGGCAATATGGTATTCTCTCATTTCCTGCTGCTAGTAGTTTTGATTCTATGATCCATTCCTGTTGCCTTGTAACGATTTCACTCTTAACAATACAAATAACTTTGTCTTCATCTGCATTGTACTCAATTCCAAGTGTATTTGTAAGCAGTTACTTTTAGTTCTGACAAAGAAAACTTCTTGTTTGGGCTTGCTAAAAATACATGTTGAAATGGGGACCAAAGAAATTTATTTCTTTTAGACAAATATTTTTAAACGAATTTCATTGGCATCAGAGAGAAATCAATCCGATGGTACCTAAGAGATTTAAACACAGGGTCGGTAGTTGCCAGTAGGATGCCTTTCGTTCCAATACACAACACTTATTGGTTGAAGTGAGGTTGAGTTCGGCTCATATAGGAATACCATAGACCTCATAATAGATAGACTCATTACGCTTCCCCACTTCTCTCTGTGCTGGATCTAATGATTTTTTGTACAGGTGCACGTATGTTTTAATTCGCCCGCTAGGTTGCTCTATTCTAGCGCAACCTAGCAGGTGAATTCAACAACGCATGATACAGTAAAAAAAAATGCGCTGGCAGAATTGGGGAAGCGTGCTATCTATTATGAGGTCTACAGGATCACTTATAGAACAAAATTTTCCAACTGTATATCCATAAATAAATACAATAGTTTTGTACTATAAGACGTAGTTTACGTTTTGTTTTAAAGACCAATAATCGATATCGAATTAAAACTATGTCAATAATCAGGTGTAGCATATACGTTCTGAAACTTAAAATCAGCTTTGTTTACTAAGGTTTTTGCATGCTCCATTAAATAAACCCAAATCATTTATTTCTTTGTTGCTCATTCGTTTGTGCTAATACAAGAAATATTCAAACAGAAACAGGAATATAACCACATAAATACTCCAGAACTGTTAAATGATGTTCTAAATTCTGAAAGTGACAAGTAATAATATTACATTGTAAAATAATATTGTAACTATTAAAGTGTTAAGTTTGGATTGTATATATTTACAACGAAAATGGTCTGTGAGGAAGTGTGTAGTGCCGTATCGATATAAGTATAGTGCCACTCTAAAATACCGTGACCGTAGTTCTAACGCTGTTCGGCGTTGTTGTATTCATTTTAGTGCTCTCAATATAATTAATGAAACCATTTTTTTGTTGAGGAAAATCATTTGTTTGGTCCCTATTCCAACAATTTTCTAGATAACTGCGAACAGTATTTTTCTGTACGAAACAATAACTTGTCCTACACAGTAAAAAATAGCTGTGTTAATTCAACACAATGCGGTGTCCCAGCGTGACTACCACTTTTGTGTGTTAAATCAACACAACACACGGTGTTGATTTCGGTACTATGAGACAAAAAAGTTACGGCCGCAGCTAGATTTGAATATGGGTTGCTCAGTTAGAAGTCGAGTGTCTTACCGACTTCGCTAAATCATCAGGTGGAAAAAGCACTAGATTGAAACAACCTAGAGGATAAAAAAATGTTGCTGAACCCCAAACACACACAAAGTTACTCTAACGACTTATGCCATGAGTTAATCACTTTTCCATTGGTCAATTAGGTATCACAATTCCATTTATTGAGAATATGTTCCATTTCTATGAAAGCAAGCGCAGCATATGACATGTTGTTACGATAAGCAGTAATGCCGCTCAAGTGTTTGGCTGTCGCCATCTTGCTTGTTTTTTTTATAGAAATAGAATATTCTCAATGAATGGGAATTCTGGTTCTCAATTGACAAATAGGAAGTGATTAAACAATGGGATAAGTCGTGCAAGTAACTTAGTTAGTTTGGGGGATTCAGCAACATGTATTTGAACCCATACAGTGTTTAAATCTATAGTGTAGTCGTTTAATTCAAATGTTATTCAATAAATATCGTTTGCATCTACTGCATTTTCTGTCTGACGATTTAGCTAAGTCGGTAAAACGTTCGACTTCTAACTGAGCAACCCATGTTCAATTCTCACTGCCGCCGTAATTTATTTTTTTACAGTAATGAAATCAACACCGTGTGTTGTGTTGATTTAACACACAAAAGTGGTAGTCACGCTGGGACACCGCATTGTGTTGAATTAACACAACTATTTTTTGCAGTGTAATATATAACGTGCACAGATCTTCATGAGAATTATAAAATCTACTGAATATCCTCAGCAGATTGGCGGAATAAGATTGAGTAAATGCGAGCGTATGTTCAGGAAAATTACTTTTGGTGATTAATTTTCTATCAAGGCAAATAGTATCCGTTCCTGAGATACGATATTGAGAACAATTACATTACATTCTTAGTTAGACCTTGTTCATAGTCATCATGGATACATATATATAATTCTAAGAATTAATATATATCCCCTAGCACTACTTAATTTCCAGACGGCTTTCTTCTCCAAAGAAGTTTGTAAATTCTGTTTGTTAATTCGATAGGGTCAGAACATGAGAATTTAGGACTAAAAGGACTCACATTACTACTAGATAATGCGTATTATAATTTTCCATCAAAACAGTAATACACACAAAATTGCAGTTGCCTTTAAAAATAAATAGTTTGAATTTATATCACACTCCACTAGACTGAGCATTAACAATTTAAAATATATAAACTATTTGCCAACAATTACAGTTGTACCAGTAAGTAGTCAAGCTTTTCATTTTCTTCTTTCGAGACGATATGATTTTTTTTTTTACATTTGCAAACACTTTCTTATCTCTTTCGATTTCTATATTACTGCTATACATAACTCTTATATACTAAATTGAAGTGACCCTTAATGCCAAACAAACGTAGACATAATCTTGGAAGATATTAAGAATATTAAGATATTCCTTCGGTAATGATAATGTTAAAATCTGAATGTAAAAAAAATAACACAAAGAAACATTGAAGAAATAAATAATAACAGCATATTTGAATACACGTCTTAAATACTATTGGGCACATATAAAATAAATGAATTATTCTTGAAATTTTATTTAATACGTTCTCTGATTTGGATAATATTTCAACCAATACTAACAATAAGTAATGAACAGATAAATGGAGTCAGCTGCATGATGTAAATATTCGTGCTGAAAGATCATGTACTTGAATAAATGTTGCATGTTATTCGGCACATTTCTACATTGTAGCAACCACAATAATTTACATTTACTAAATGTGTGACATGTTTATTAAGGATCAATGTCCGCATATAATCTTAAACTAGGCATTTCCTACAGTGCTAAATATTTCTTTCTGACAGTCATTTTATTTCCTTTTATTCACATTTTATTTCACTAATATACCTAACTAGGTACGTAAGGTTGGTCTGAAAAAATGTATATTAGCCAAGTATTCTTAGGGACAATATCAGTTGTGTATTTTTTTCTGATGGACGATATACCAAAGACAAAACATTTGCATTGATCCATTATTGCTACTTGAATTGTACCTAGTGTTTGAGGTGTTTCGCCTACCCCCGCTCGCCATACAAAATTCCTTCTACATTATTACTTGTTGTTTTTGCAGTGTATCTGACGTACATATTAAACTATAATCATTTGGTTGTTTCTTACTAATATGAATGATCTGTGTGCTGCATAAACAAGCTATGCTCTTTAAACACACTTTCACATTATTATCTCTATGCAACACGATCCTGTGCTGTTCGTAACCTAATAAGTTTACTATGTTGGATAACTGGTCAACATGAAGTCAATTAACTTTGCTTAAGTAAGAATATTTTAACCAAAAGTTGGAAAAATCTTATGGTTATATTATTGAAGATGGGGTTAAAGATGAAACGTTTGCAAGTTAACTGCTAAACCTAGAGCTATATATATTACTTCGAGTATGTGATACATCAGATATTGACAGTAATACGGAGGCTAATGATACCATGGGGGACCCTTAAACTGTATCAGAATCCGAACCAACTCCACCCACAATCGAGTTACATTCACCCATTCCAGAAATATCACATTTCGGGAATAGATTGTACCAAAAAATAATTAAAAAATAGAGAAAATAAAGATGAATAGTACTAAATTTTAAAATCAAAAGGAAAAGACAAATATACTATTTTATATACTGCAAAAAGTGTCGATGCCCTAAAATACATAGGAAAGGCTTCACATTGAGCAAAATAAAACACAAAAGCTACATTCAACGTATGATGTGGTATAAAAGTTCATAACAATAGTTTAAAAATACTAGTCAGCAATGGCAGGGAAAAAACTACTTGCAGCTATTTTCGCGTGTTCAGTAATTAACTTAATTGATTAAGAGGAAAAAATATATAACCTTCCGAAAGATTACAAAATTTCTTTCTCGATGAGAAATAAATGAAGAGTCGGAATTAATTGGACATTTTGATACATTTTGAAACAGAAACTGATACATTTTGCACGTAAAGTTGACAACACTATTACAGAAACTATGTATAGGGACATCTGTATCTTCAACAGCGACCAAAGGCGTTGGGAGTATGAAATGTCGTCTGGTAGTAAGTTATCACACAATGTCGAGAAACACAATGTTTTGATGCTATAATTTGTCATCAGTCATATATTCGTACACATTCCAAGTTATTCTTCTATTTGCAGGTGCACTTGGGGCACATTTGTATCTGGTTCCAAGAAGTTAAAAGTGAACGTGGCCGAAAAACCACTTAAATCTAGGGAGGATAATATCATATTAATATTGTGCTATAGCGTGGCGAGCTAAAGTGGCATAAAATTTGAAACACGATATTTCAACAACAGTTAAATCCTGGGTGTAGTCACTAAAATTTTTATTACCATGCCTCTTACCCACCATCAATTTCGTTATACGCTTATTTTTTTAATCGAACGCCGTGAGTACATTGTTAGTCCGTCTACTGGAATCAAGTTACAAGTAAGATTGATTTATCTCTTGTAGAGTAGTTATCGGTCCTACTATTGTATACAAGTATTTATTTTATTTCATCAACTTAAAATGATATTACAGATATTAAATATTGCGTATAGTTTAAAATAATTCTAATACTTGTATTTACCTTATACTTTGGTACAAGCTACTACTTGGCCCTTCCTGTTAGCCGAACATAATTGTATTGTAGATGTATTTATATTCTAATAAGAACGCATGGTATATATATGATTTATTGAGATAATTAATGTATCTGGAAGTCCAGGCACTATATCGAGTAGACAACTGAAAATATTAATTTCATACGTTATAAGTTTAGCGTATCTTAACATTCTTACGTGATGAACGGTGAGTCATTCATTAAGGACAACTTACTTACCTTTTTCCGAATAAAAACCTCGTAATCGAATTGTCTTACATAGTATGTCGTAACCAAATTGCAGTTATTATTTATGTTTTAAAGGATATAATTCGTTTATTGTTTTATGCTATAATTATGGTAAGGGTGTTGGTTCTAATCCGGTTTTGTATTCACAGTATTCGTTCGCAATACATGATACATCATCTATCCACCGTGGCGGTTTCGGTTCTAATTGTGTTTTATTGTGTTCCTCCTCAGATTATTGTAAAATACGTATCTTATAGTTTTGTCGTTTCTGTTCAGTAACACTTTCTAACATTCCTCCTTAAATTATATGTGTAATTTATAATATTAATAGCTTCTCAATTTTCATATCCTGGTTTATGCTATTTATCTAGTGTGTTAAAAGAAGAAAAAAAAAATTTTCTAAGAAAAAAACAGGAAAAATTGTGTTTTTCACGAGGCAAAAAAAAACTGGTTTTATTAACGAAATATTTTTGTTTGCCAATTCACTACCAATATTAAGTAATTATCACATGTAATGCATTTGTTGTTTACGTTTAGTACAATTAAATGTTTTTATGTTAAAAAATGTATAGAAAACTTTCAATTTACTTTAGGAATGTAATATATCTCATTAGCACCCTTGTACATGAGAGTAAAGTTTTATTCACTTTTGTCCCATACGCATCTTTGGCTCAAACCGAGAAAAGTTACAAAATGTTTCAAAACTTTCTCAGAGGCGATTTTTTTAAAATATATGTTTTGAACATCAACTAAAATTTTAACTAATTCATTTATCATAAAATGTTGCTAAGGACCTCGTAATATTAAAAAAAAAATAGTTTTCATGTTTTTTTCCGGCGTTCATTTTTCCGTTTTTTTTTAAGAATCTTGTGCATGCTTTACTTATACTGTAGTTGACCTGAATAACATTTTCACATGGCTTGATTTGTATGATTCGCACATTTTCCATCATATCAAGAGCTTAAAAGATTTTACATTGTTTGTGAATGCAAAAAAATACGGAGTCCCTGCTTTGTTGTTCACATAGTTTTTTTTTTAAATTTCCAAAGCTAAGCGTAATGGTGACTTAGTTCAGGCGTTTTATAAATATTATGTTACTTAAGTCACTAATTTCAGAGCACTTTGTCCGATTTTGCTATAAAGATACATTTAGGCATTTGGTTCTTGAGTTTTGCTATACAATTGTGTACAGAAGGTAACTGATTCAGTCTCCTAAACATTCATTGATATGTCTGGTCACCTCTTTATCTTATTATATTTTGTGTTTTATAATAATAAACTTGATTTACTATTGGTTGTGCAGTGTATAAAGTTTAAAAGTACCTAATAACTTATATTCGTGAGCAACACACTTGCTTTCCATTAATGTTGTAAACTGTAAACAAATTTCAAATTATTCCAAACGCATCACTATATTCGAAATACGTTCCTAGAATTGGAGCTATTCTACCAGAGAAACCACCATTTTACTCCTCGATAGAACTACGGCACTGCCACCTGACGGAGAATTACTTTAGGGGAGGTGTCTTGAGTTCAGGCTGGAGAAAATTGTATTGTTAAATTAGATATTGTAAGTTGTAATTTTTGAGGAGTGAAATTTTGAAGCTATTAAGCTTTCCCAATATTAAAACCTTACTAGGGTATACTAAATTGTAATATTTATATTTTGATCTTCCATGTTTCTGGTCTGTTATATTATTTACTCAAACTCTTAGAAATATGCGTCAAATGAGTGCCATATATTTTGTTTTGCCTTGGTTGCACCTTATACAATTCTTAACTTTCACTAACAGAACAGAAGACCTTGTTTTTGACTAAATATGTGTACACTGTTTTAATATAGGTAGAATATTTCAATTTTATCACATTTGTGATATTTATATTAACATGATTAAAACACCTAGATGAATTAATAACTCAAATGTTTAGTTTAAAACAAACCTATGAATGGTTTCATAACTTTTGGTAAAATCACGACAGGCATTTCTGTGAACTCCACAGAAAGATTGAATTTACCTGTTTACTTTGTTCTGATAAAATTTAATACTTACTTCCTACTGCTAAAGTGACATTGTCGGAATACACTACATGGAGGTCCGTGGAGTCTTAAGCACTTCGTGACTAAACGAAAAGAGCATAAATTAACATTATTAATTTCAAGTAGATTCGTCTATATATTACACTATTACAATATATGCTATATATATCTGAATAGTGTAAATTAAATTATTTGCTGATTAGGCTGAATTGAACAAAATTAATGTATAAATTCCTCTCTTCTTATCACCCTCTATTCAATAAATTAAAAGAATAAAATTTTGTTGATATTTGTATGTCCTTCTTTTGCTAAATAGACATATTGTAGAGGGTATCGTATTGTCTCGACACTCACGAACTATGAAAGGAAAGGAAATCATTGTTGAAACATATTAGGAATTAAAAAAAAATAACATGTTAAATTAATCTGTTTGTAACACAATTTATTATTATTTTTTTCGAAGTATTTTAATTTTATTTTGATGCAAGTTTCTCCTATACTAATGAATGCATTTCCTGAGTTTATAATACATGCTCAATTTTATAGTGCACATTTAAATATTGAACGATAGGTGATTGATTCTAGATCTATAATACATTTTAGTTCCAGATCACATTTAGATCTAGATCTAAGTTATGTTCTAGATAACTATATACAATACATTTCTTGATTCGATGTAGGAACAAACCGTTAAATCCGAAAGTGAGAAAAGTTTAAATAAACTAAACATATGGAGCTAGAAATAAACGTCACATTAAAGGAACGTACATTTTTTTCATTTCATTGATTTTAAAGGAGAACGTTTTAAAATTTCAGAAGTAGCCTTTCACATAAACTAAAGGTTTTCTTGTTGCAGACGTAGTAGCTATGGTACTTTCATGCCTGATAGTTTATTTGTAAGTTCCTTTAAAGAGTTAACAGGCGGCACTCATGTTTTGATTTCCCAAAAATGAACAAGGCACGTGCATTTTCTGTTGCTGTTCAAATTGTAATATTATGTATATGTACCCTGAATATAGAAACGTAAAACATACTGGATAGTAATATGGCATCAGCACTAGCTTCACAAAATCGGAATATAAACATAATGGATGTTAGAGGTTTTACCCTACTCGTACAGAACTTTAGAATGCGAAACATTTTACACATATGTTCATGTAGTGTTACAGGAGGCAAATGATTTACAGCGTGTTAACAAATATGACAGTTTCTATTTTAACCCTAGAAAGCCTAAGCTTTTTCGCAACTGAATAAGCCTAAGGTGAGTCCGATGGACTCACCATACAATTTCATATATATATATATATATTTATTCCTTACTCAAAAGCATACAAGGAAATCGACCCGCTAATGTACCAAAAGAAACTTGCTTACTTATATAGTAAAATATACATGAAGGCACTTATTGATGTGACATACAGACAATATTTTATGATAAAAAAAATAAGTGAAGTGAGTCCGCGGACTCACCTCAGGCTTTTTAGGGTTAATAAGTTCGACTATGATAGCAAATGAATGTAGAAAGTAACCTACATAATTTAAATGCAGTTCTTCATCAAGTGATGTTGCATCATGCAAGGATTAATGACACTTGTACAGATATGTTGTAGGA
>JAGDQP010062493.1:0-11870 GCA_022664845.1 Lepisma saccharinum
CCCACCACTTCTCTGATGTTATATTTTAAACATAATAATTACTTATGTCCTGAAATGATTGTATGAATACATATAAAACTGATTATTATTATTATTATTATTATATCTAATTACTCATGCTTTGAGGAATATATCATTATATAAAACTAAATTTTCCAGAACGGGATTCGAACCGAGGACCTCACGATTAGAAGCCACACCTTCGATCACTGAGCTAACATGAGCATAGCTATCTACTTCTTTCTGATGGAACTCCTTCAGAAGAGACATGACTGAATTTTCGGTGTCCAAGACAATGGCATTGATATCCGTTGCAAATGCTGTTGCTTTTCTCTTCTTTGTCTTGTTCATTGTACTACGAATGCAAGACTATGTACTGTGTCTGCTGTCTTTGCTTCCATTGGAGATGTTCTTTTACGAATGAAAACGTAGGTGACAAAACCATCACGTGCTCAGATGTATGCATAGTTTGGAAATACTGTATCATTACGTATTTCAATGAATGTTACTTGTTTCTACACTTGTTAGTAACATTTCAACATTTCTTATTATACTTAAAAGAAGAAAAACATATTTGTACGTTTTTATCAATTGCGAAGGTTCATCGTACGTTTCAGGGCTCGAACCTGTCATCTTTGGTTTACTGTTTTCGAAGATACCCGAAGTTGGACTTTAAGAATTTTCAGCTCAAAAACCCCAATCAATGCGGTCAGCATTTTTGGAATAGTTTGTACATCATGTCATAAGTTATCTGTTGGCGGTTGTACATTTCATGTGTAAATGTTGAAAGTGTGAACCATATGGATACAACAATGCAGTAAAACGTATTCACCCGAAAATGCAACTAAAACACGTTGAAAAATGACATTTTGTACGCGGGAGGCTACTTACTAATATAGTAAACAGTCTCTAATATTCTACGGAATCAACTATGATACTCACATAAGTAAACGTAAAAGTGACTTACATTAAATTAATTTATGAAAATTGTGCATTAAACACCATCCGAAAGTCTGGTATTGTACCACAGTGTGCGTCACATGGTTTCTATGTTCTCAGGTGAATTTTTGTCGCCGATTCAACTTAACGTTTTTATAGGTAAACTTCATTCCTGGCTGGAAGAAATGCCTTCCGAAAGGCTGATTTTTTTCCGCTGAGGTTCTACCAACTACGGATCTTTCGTAACCAGGGTTTCTTACCAGTACTGCACTTGTACTAATATCTTTACGAACAGTGTTAATTTTTCTTAGCTTTCTTCGTATTTCCATGGGCTCCAACAGAGAAAATTGCTCTCATTATACGCAATATTACACTACTTTTAGAATCATTGAAGACACTTCGTGCGGGCTCCACAGACAGGAACCCCAGTGGGGTTGGGGAGTCCCGAAAGCCTTAAAATGTTCGATGTACAAATTAACTGCCTATATCCTACCCAATCGAACTTTGGTAAGTTTAGGGCTTTAAAGTTCATTTTTCACAAATCTAGCATTCCTGTATGACTAGTAAAATCACATTAAGTAAATGCTTGTTGTTAACGGAGGAATCTGGATTTATCTTTCCGACAGTTAACTTTGCTTTGAAAGTTCTAAAATATCGGTTACCAGTATTTTAAAGCTGAAGAGATTTTGAAAGAGAAAATGTGGTAAGTTGTTAAAAAATATATTTTTAATTGCAGGTAGTTCGTAAAGAACTTTTAATACACGAGAATCAGAAATTTTATGTGAACTTCATTATGTGAAAAAAAGAAACACGCTAAATATGTGATATTGTACGAAATATGTACCATAAAATGTTCCAGATGCATATGAACAAGTGGACATCACATGCAGTTACATAAGGATTATTTCAGTCGCGTCACACATTTTGAGACCCCCTGAACTAAACGAATGCTGAGATGGGATCAATAATTGAGACTGGTCACTTCAGACGGCAAGTGAAAGAGTAGAGGCTGAATAAAATTTATTTGCAGTAACAACAGTGTTCTCTTGTAGATTAATCTGTTAGCAAGTAAAAGGTTCCTGATTTGGGTGTAATATTGGATGTATCAAATGCACATGATATATTTCGTAAGTTTAAACGTTTTGAGTATTATCGTAAATATGTTTCAGTATTATTTTGTCGCACCTATTGTGTATTTAAGTAATGTATGTGTTCATAACAATGGAATTCAATGTCTAGATTACCCTTCGTCACTTTGATGATAATTTCTTTTTGTGCCTTGCAGGTAACATAATTGGTGACGGCCCACATCTTCGTGATTATGTAATTAACTTGGGAGTTGTTCAGCCATTGTTGTCTTTTATTAAGCCAGAAATTCCAATTAGTTTCTTGAGGAATGTGACATGGGTTATTGTGAATCTTTGTCGAAATAAAGACCCACCGCCACCTGTTCAGACAATTAAGGAAATACTTCCTGCATTAAATATTTTAATCCATCATACAGATATTAATGTAAGTTCCTTCGTTGGATTTTGTGTAGTTTATTAAAGTAGTATGAGGATGTTCAAGTATTATGTAAGCACATTTTTATTCATTTTAGATCTCCCATTGTAGACAAAATAAGCATTTATCGACCCTTTCCCTTATGCTTACGTAAGACTTGGCAAATTTCCTATCGTTATTTCGTAGTCCCAAACATTGTTTAAATCTACACTAATATCGTAATTTGTTTTTAATCGAATCTTACGTAACCACTGTTCTGACTCCTTCGCATTATGATAAAAAAATTAACCACGCTGTAACCCCCTCTAATGCTTATGTAATACTTGAACGTCCCCTATGTACAATATGTTACGAATAAATACAAATACAAAAGAGAAGTGAAAGCAAATAATGGTGTGGTACAGCTATGGACAAAAGTTGGATATTGCCAGTGTGTTCTGAACTTAATTTATCAGCGAAACTTGACATCGATTCAAGCTGTCCGTTAAGTAGAGGAAAGCACTTAAACTTCTTTGTTTCAGCATCTCTAACGAATACAAGTTCACGCTCAAATAATTTTATGATCGCAAACAATATTTTCTTTCTGGGAAGGGAGTAGTAATTCTATGTCCGGCAATGAGAAACTGACTTCGTTAGTTTGATTACTAAGGATTTAGGGAACAAAATAACGTGCTTAGGTTTATTTTATGTATTTATTTATTGTTTTTAAATAATCCATGTGAGGTTATAATTGTGGTATGATTTAAAAGGATTTTACAACACTGGATTTTCGGATTTATTTGGAGTCGAAATTTTGCTATTTTAGCATTCGGATTCTAAGGGCTAGCAACCTTGACTTCCAGCTGGAATCTTATCAATATTACCACACTTAAGCTTGTGATTAGGACAAAATGTGCTGCATATTATGCTGAGTTGGTATAAATGATGGTTAGATTTTCGACATACCACATCATGGAAAGGTGAAGTATATAATTTAAAAAAGAAGTACGTTTATATGGTGTGCCACGCAGATCATGTTCGCGTGTCATAGGTTCACTATCGCTATTCTGTAACAGAAAAAAATAAAGTTTAAGATGATTTCAAATCTAAAATAATTTCATTTTATCTTGTGATTGTTTTTTTTTTTTTATTATAAATAATTGGAAATGTTCAGATTGTTTTCATATTGCGACTCTCACATTACAAACGTTTGAGATAAAGCGTAGAAAAAGCTTTTTTTTTCAGTATGCACACACTGTAATTTTTTAAAAAAGTATTTTCATTATTAATTTTATTATGTAGTAAGGTTACAACAGTCAAAAAAAAAAAAAATAGTCCCACTTATATGCCAACGGGCGAAAAACTGTCCTTATCCAGACTTCTTTACGTGTTTCATATTCATAACTAGACATATACTTTTTGCAGACAATTGCATATAATTTTATGCTGTGTATTACTAGTTTTCAGTACTGATCGTTTCAAATGTACGATCCGAACACTTCATGTTGTATTGACTTTAACTAGGAGTTGTTCATACATGTAAATTACAGTATTTTTTATTCAGAAAAGGTGCGAGCAATAACAATCATCTACACATAGAGAACTGTAAGTATAATTTAATATCAGTTGTTTCGCAGGTTGTCAACTCCTGTTTTGCGGCATCTTGGAAATGTTCTGATCATACCATGACAGTGGTATCATTGAGCGTAAATGAAGTAAGTGAGCATGTAGCCTCCAATTATCTTCGTACAGATTTCTTCCTGTAGCTTCTGTATTATAAGTAAATAAATGACGAATTAAAGATAATTTCTTAAGTGTTTATTCAGAATTATAAATCACACAACTATAAAAGGTGGCAATCTCTCCCGTTTAAAAGCTTGTTTACATTTAAAAGAGAAAAATAGAAATTGAAAGCTAACGAGGAGCGGCTCAAACTATCATCCTGAACAAAATTTGTATGGGTGGAAGGAGAGTAGAAACGTTATAGAATTGTATTGGATATATGAACATGTAACAGGTCATACATCGTGTCCCTGTGCTGTTGTATATCTGCAGTGCTTACATTAAAAGAGAGATACTATTATATCTCTCTCCATCTCAAGCACGCACAGTACACAACTGTACAGACCGTATAGACAGTTTAAAAGTTGAAGAAAGGAAAGGTAATAGTACTTACGTTGCGTCCTTATGGAATTCACATGCACTTCGCACAAATATATATATATATATATATATGACCCAGCATCGTGAGGACAATTAGGGAGCTGCTGTGAATAAAAGACATTGGCGATTACAGTGAGAGCTTCGGCTCTCCTCTCCCAACCCGTCTGGTCAGCGTGGGAGCAGTAGACCAACTCCTCCCTTCGGGGAGAGGCCTCATCCACTAGTGGATTGAATATGGCTGTGATTTATATATATATATATATATTGAGGTAGTTTCTTCAGTAGTAGAACGAATGTATCATAGAGGCACATGTTTGAATAATTGTTAAGAGAAGGAATCCAAGACTGCAAACATCCACAATGAAGACAATAGATAAACGTGTTTGCGCGCACGCAGTGTGTTGAAAAGTGAGCTAGGTACAATCAGAAAAATTAGTAGTCTCTAATGGAAACTGAAACAGAGGAAGCTGGAAATGTGTATATATATATTCTGTCTCTCTCTCTCACTCTCACAAAATATATGGAGTACTGATACATAGGCTAGGGATGAAGGAAGGAAATGCAAATGTTAGAAGAAAGAGAAGTTAGACCGGGTTTCAGTTTTGCTCTCAAACCTTGAATAAAGGCAATCTCAATGTCATCACGCCAGAGTCGTGTGTAGCTGACGTACCAGTTTTCGTTTGTCATGCTTTGAAAAATATACGTGAACCTCGTGAGAGAGATTCTAAATTGCGAATAGTTCTAGAAACGTTGAAGAACTCTCTCATTTTGTGTTGTGTATGACCGGTTACGCTGGCTATTCCCAAACCGAAGAGGACACGTTTGGTTCCTTATGACTCATTTAAATTATTTGCAATAGAACATTCCATTTTATTGTGGTGAGTTGGCGTCAGTAGTAGTACTGGCAGGCCCTTTAAACAATTGCCAAATCCAGAACTAGCGACTGGCGCTGTGAATAGAAGAGGGAATGAACTGAAAACAATTGATGAGTAATTATTTAGAGATTATATATATATAATATATATATATATATATATACACACCAGGTGTATGCATAAGTAGTTTCCGGTTTACCTAAGATGGTGCCAGCGAAAAGCACGCAACGTATTCATTTGACACATCCGTCATTTTGTTCGTCTGACATTAAACTACAAACACACACAAGTTGTGTCCGCCAAACACTAGCGTCTTTGTTTTATCGTTCAGTGATCATGTCGAAGTTTGTGCCTGAAAAAGAACATTTGCGGCACGCATTGCTTTTCTTACTTAATCAAAAGAAAAAGGCTGTTGAAAGTCATCGTGTGCTGGTAGAAACATATGGTGAATACGCTCCATCGATTAGAACATGTGAGACATGGTTTCGACAATTTAAAAGTGGTGATTTCAATGTGAAAGACAGTGCGCGCTCTGGTAGACCACAAAAGTGCGAAAACGAGCAATTGCAGGTGTTATTGGAGGATGACCCAACTCAAACTCAACAGCAATTGGCAAAAGCATTAAATGTGTCACAAAAAACAATCAGCAGACGTTTACGAGCAATGGGGAAGATCAATAAACTGGGTAAATGGGTCCCACACGATTTGAATGAACGTCGAATGGAAAATCGCAAAGTCACTTGTGAAATGCTGCTTCAGCGTCACGAAAGAAAATCCTTTTTGTATCGAATTGTGACGGGTGATGAAAAATGGATTTATTTTGAAAACCCGAGCGGAAAAAATCGTGGCTTTCACCTGGCGAAGCCGGTCCTTCAACACCAAGGACAGAACGCTTCGGCAAGAAGACCATGCTTTGTGTCTGGTGGGACCAGAGCGGTATTGAGTATTATGAACTCTTGAAGCCCGGTTAAACCGTTAATGCACAACGCTATCGCCAACAAATGATTAATTTAAATCACGCATTGACCGAAAGACGACCGGAATGGGCCCGAAGACATGGCAAAGTGATTGTGTTACACGACAATCCGCCGTCTCACACAGCAAAACCAGTGAAAGACATCTTGAAATCACTTGGATGGGACATCCTTCCGCACCCGCCATACTCCCCAGACCTGGCGCCATATGACTATCACCTCTTCGCATCAATGGGGGCACGCGCTCGCAGAGCAGCACTTCAGCAATTTCGAAGACGTTGGAAAATGGCTCGACGAATGGTTTGCCGCAAAAGACAAGCAGTTTTTCTGGCATGGTATGCATCAATAACCTGAAAGATGGGCGAAATGTGTAGAAGCCGATGGCCAATAGTTTGAATAAAACAAAATTAATTTCCCTTGAAAATTACGTGTTTTCTTTACCACAAAAACCGGCAAAAACTTATGCATACACCTGGTATATATTCCTGTTGCTTAATGGAAATGTTTTTAGTGTGAACAGATCTTAGGATTACATGCTATAAAACGTGCAGTGATATTTTCATATGATTTCTAGTACAAATACTTGTCATATTTATAATTTCAGATATTGGTAGATACCGTCTGGGCCTTAAGTTACTTGACAGACGGAGGAAATGAACAGATTCAGATGGTGATCGATAGCGGAGTGGTTCCAAAGCTTGTTCCTTTGTTGTCCCACAAGGAAGTAAAGGTAATATTTTTATTAAATTCAAATAAGTTGTATGTTAAATAGTACTAAGATGTTCTTATGCATTAGCTGAATAGTGTTAACGATTAAATGCCTTGATATGTAGGTAGTATAGAAATTAGAATATTCTAACAAAACTGATAAATGTGCTTTTTAGTTGGTAAATCATGATTATGAGTAATTGAGTAATGACTGAAATTTTCCTCGAAAGGTGCACAATTTTTTCGTATTTTAAAAAATGTATCTGAATTTCATGTCGTAAAGTTTCAACTCCCAACTTTTATTTGTTCAAATTCTAACCTATGTGCTTCATTATATTTCCATTTTGTACCTTATTTTAATAATCCATTGTAAAGAATGTAAACGTGTGCATAAGTTAGGTTATATTTAAAAAAAAAAATTACCATCCCCAAAAATGATTTCAGTTGGGTGACATTCGTAGGGACTGGGCATGTTAAGATGGACTCCTGGTGTTTCGACATTGGTTCATATCCTTCGGGAATGCTTCAATACGGTAAATATTAATTATTAAACTAACCAGTAGTTGCGGAGGAAGACTAGCATGTTTTAAGTAGTCTGCTTCGGATGATCTCTATTTGTCGGACGATTCTTCACCTCATTGTTACTAATAACTCTTATCCAGCTTAAGCACAATAAAGATGGAAATTAGCAACAATGTGTATGGAGGAACTGATCTTTTCGCTAGCAAAGACAGAATTCAAATAAACAGGAAAAGTAAGGATATCTTTTTAAATCAGGGAACATTAAAAATTGACACAATTAAGAAAAATACCAAACAAATAAGTCAAGAAAAGAAAATATTTACTTTTCTGCTAGAATAAAAATTACTGCCGGAAGGTTTTACAGAGAATTTTAGCATTCTGGAAAAGTCAGGGAATTTTGAAAAAAACCTGGAATTTCTGCTTGGATGAAAATATAAATGCTTCCTAGCCGTTTAGCCCGTATATTTCTATACGAAATTCTCTTGGTCTGTGGGGGATTCAAGGCTTAATGATTCACATATTGCCAAGTTTCGTTTTTCTAGCTCTATCGGTTTGGGCTGTGCCTACTGTCAATATGTATTTCAGTCAGTGAGTGAGTGAGTCAGTATCTATGGAGTTTTATAGTATACTAAAAAAAGTCATTCAGTGCTGTCTGTGAATTGAGCTGGAACGAATACGAGACCATTTTGTAATAAACACAGTAGGTTGTTTTTTTTAACAGAATTGAAAACTACGTCTTATACTATAAAAGTTTTTGGCTCGTGTATTTTACCTCAGATTCATATTTCGCCCATTTTTTGTAAGGCTCTCGCTCAGAAAAACAGGTTGATACTCCACGTTTTCGTACGTTTTGTCGGATTCGACACATCCCATCAGGTAAAGCGAAGCATGTAAACAGAAAGACTGTCGGGCAGGACAAGTGAGTCCAGCGTGAACTCGGGCTGTATTGCGTTGCCATACGCATTCCCTGTACTAGAGCTCTAGTGGGGGTGTGCATTTGATGCTGTAATTGGCAGACGTCCAGTGGTGGACGTCACCGAGCGTTAGCCCAACGTCACTTGTTACGTCATATGCTTTAGTCATACATAGTAGACTTCTTGTGCCACCGGTGCCCTGTCCACTTCCGGCTTCAACGTGCGCAGTGCTTTTTATATGGAAACGCGTGATCTACTTCTCCATGTCTGTGATTTTTGCATGACCTATAAGACGTAGCGTGTAAACCTGCCTTAATATTTGTGGATGAAGCAGGCCATGCTGAGATAGCAGCTCCATTTTGATTGGCCTGCTCCAAAGGAAGTAAGACTGTCACATGATTAAAAGAAGATCAGTGGTTGTGTTCTGACGTGTTCTTTGTTAGGTTATGAGTAGTAGCTTCCAAAGTGGATAAATTTTTGTCACGAAAATGTGGAAAACGTTCCATTGTGGTTTGAAAGCTGCCATGCGAACAACGGGCTGGAAATTTGAAAAATATCTGAGGGTTTCTTATAATTTCTTCAGACGTTCCAGCTCGTCGAGCAGATTACATAAGATTCACAGGGTGTTCTGTGTTTCCGAAGAAGTTTTGAAGTATTAGATGGACAGAAAATGCAGAGGTTGCTTTCCGGGCCATAGCAATATTGTCCAACGTAAAGAAATAACGTGCAGTGTGTTGTTGACGAGAGGAAAGTACCACAATGAAATAACTTTGATACTGTAAGAAATTTCATAAATGACAATCTTCTTGGTTCTTAATTAGGCTTTCTCACAACATTAGCAAAGACTGTTGAACCCTTCCTACGCGAATTTCAGGGAGAGACTCCCTTGTAGCTCCTTTCCTTTACAACTCCCTCCATGCCGTTGTGTTGTCTGTTGCTGCTCGTTTTATGAAAGATGGTGCTTTGGAAGGCAAGCTGTTAGTGAAGATTGATTTCCTGAACAATGAAAACTTAAAAGATGCTAAATTTATAAACATTGACTACACATTAAAGGATGCTTTACGAAAAGCCAATTCTGTGTTAGAAAGAGAGATTCTTGAATTTCGAAAAGATTGTCGTACAGGATGTCAGAAATTCGTAATGAAAGTAATTGAGAGATCACCTCTGAAACCCAACATGACAAAAGCAATTTCGTTTCTTGATTCAAGCGTGTTTGTGGATGACAAGCTAGCTGCAAAGAGAGTATCTAATTGTCTGAAAATCGTGGTATCCAAAAATTGACTTTCAGGAGCTTCGGCTGATCAAATCGAAGTTGAATTTAAAACTTTCGCTAAAAATTCTCTGGCGTTGGAAGCAGGAATTAATGCTTATGAGAGGAAAAATAAGAGATTAAATGACCATTGGCTGGAAATGCTGGATTTATGCTCATGCTCAGCGCAGATGGCTGACTTCGTTAAATTTCTTCTAATTCTGTTGCATGGGAATGCCAGTGTGGATAAGGGATATTCAATCAACAAAGTATGTTTGTTTGAAAATCAAAGAGAGCAGAGTCTAATTGCACTCAGGAGGGTGCATGATGCAATTTCAGCTGTTGGTGGTATTGAGAAGTTTCAAATTACAAAGAAAGTTGTCCATGCTGACCGCAATGTTCATGGAGTATATGTTGAATCCCTGAAGGACCTAAAAGAGGAAGAGAAGAAGCAGAAGAAGAAAAATGCAAATTAAGGTTGACACTCGAGGCAAAGAAAATGAAATTGTTGGCTGATGTTAAGGAGAAGCTGTCTGCACGTGATGATTTGAGGTCTTAAAACATTTCAGCAAATGTGGTGTTAATTCCAGTAGTTTGGATTTTAGGCAGGTAAGTGATTAAAATTAAACTATTTACCTTCGGAAGTTTTCTTATTCGTTTTAGTGACTTAATATTCTCAATAATGTTTCTCTACTGTACATTGCAGTTCACTTTTAGCTTTGTGGCGAGTTTAGCTTCAAGAAAAGACGAATATACCCATTTTGGTCTTTTCAGGAAATTTTCTGTAAATATTCTGGAAAACTTGGAAAAGTCAGGGAATTTGAAATCTCGAAAGAGTGGCCACCCTGTTTTATTATTGGGAATCATCAGAAATTTCTTGCCATTATTTTTCAATAAGGAGTGAAACAGCGTTTTATAGATAAGTGGAAACATGCAATGCTATTTATGTGTATTTTTACTTCTAATTTGGGTTTTCAATATTTCCGGTATGTTTTAAAGATGTCCCCATTTTGAGCTTTAGATGTTTTCTACTTATTTAGTAGTAACAAAAGATGTTTTCTACTTATTTAGTGGTAATAATACACTCTAAGCACAGTTGATACGATCTAAGCCGTATGCAGTCGTTGCAGAGCATCTGAAATTCATTAAATGCCAATGAGCTTTCTGTAAGACCAATTCATGTGATTTTGAACCATTTTTAAGGCGATTCCGGAGCTCTTAAAGTCCTCTCTACACGTTACCTCTACTATCAATTGTATGATTTCCTGAGAACAGTTTTGAATCAGATTGTATGAAATCAAGTAGCGTAAGTTGTTCTCTGTCAATGCTGCAAGGATCTTGTGTAATTGCTTCATGATAGAAAATCTGCGTGATATAAATAAATACAATAGATTTTGGATTCCAAACTTGCAAGTTTCATATAGATCATCATCTGAAGCTAATACTTGTTGATTCATGAGGACTATTAAACATTGTAGACAGAAGCCTTTTGCAATACAGATACTACCGATTTATTTTTTCTGTAGACCGATCTCATTTTACAGCTCAAGAACGAAATATTTGCCTCAAACAGTGTACAAACATAATAACAGGCGTGAAACCATCATTTTTGTGCAAAGAACTAAACTAATGTAGAAAAGTGATTTAATGTGTGGTCAGGCTTCTTTCGTATTAACGACGTTTCCCCTTTTGCATGAGGCTTTATCAAGTTAAAAACATGTAATATCATTTATTGTAACTACATCAATTAACTCAGTTTCCGTATTGGCATCCTTAGTTGTACGAGAGAAAAATACTACTCCAGTTTGGTAAGAATTCTTTTAAAGTATCTCTACCGACAATTGTAATAGGTTCGTCTATAGCCAAAATGTAAAATTGGACAGAGCGAGTAATCTCATGAAAGATTAACAACACATTTACTGTACTATTATATCCAAAGTTATATTATTTATTAAAGTTAATTTTGATGGTTCCGCTCGGAAAAAACTGATAAGATTCAACATGGGTAACAGAAAGTGATAACATATTAATAGCCAGACCGGTT
>JAGDQP010062498.1:1213-11869 GCA_022664845.1 Lepisma saccharinum
TAAAATATCTATGGTACTTAATGTAATTTCAACAATTGTAATTTTTTTGTAGTTATTGTTAAAATTAGAACATATTGTAAAAGTGTCCTAGTTCTATTAATTGGGAGAAGAATCGCTATGCAATACTATAATAATTGTGAAATGATCAATGTAAAAATATTAAAGAATATAAAAAATGAAATATAAAAAACTACAAAGTAGGAGAAATTGCCGATTCTTTTAAAAGTAATAATTTTATATTCAATACGTTAGATATGAAAGAAAACACTGGGAGGACTATTCTATTATATTTCAGGGTATAGGTACCTCTATTCAATTAGTAAAGCATTTTAGAAAATAGTATGGAGTATTTTGGAACTGAAACTGTTCAGTCATCAATCGAAACAAAAATTTTAAGTAATTAGGAACAGAAACAGAATCTCGGAATGTGAAGTCGGTACCAAGTACCTTTCATTTGCCTCCTGATGTTGCATCCTCTCGAATTTTGTAAAGGAATTGACCTCTTAAACTCTAGAACTTAGATTATGCATTAGACGAGTAATGTATTATGTGACTTACACTACTTGAAGACTTCAGCCAGTGACATCCAACGTCATGTTCATGGTTATACTAGTTCAAGCACTTCTATTAGATAATGCGTGCACGATAGAGTTCTTTCGAGAGGAACATTGACCACACTATAAAGAAAATGGTTATTTGATACATCTTTCTACAAATTTTGCTCCTGTAGTTTAATTTCAATACCTCTTATCATTTGGGAGATATCCCAATCCTGTGTTCGCATGTAAATAGTATTAACAACATGTATAAGTTTATGTCTCTTTTAAATTTGAATTTATTTATGGTCTTTAGACAACTTTGGTTCAGAACGGAATAGGGTAGAAGAAGACTGTGAGTAAGAAATCAGTTAGGGTCTATCTTGAAGGTACCTGCCACATTTGCCTAGTGTTATTAAGGAAAACTGCTAGGGAAAATCACAGTCAGGGTAGGTGGCCGCGGGATCGTTCACAGGACCTTCCAATTCATAAGCGAACGCTCTACCAACTGAGCTACAGTTTACGACAGTTTTATTTATTCATATAGGTTGATATACTTTTGTGGTAAAGAGTCCATGATAATTGAGGCGTATGCGCAAACAAAAGTGCATGTTAAAAGAGAGCGCATAGATTTTTGTTCGCGCATACGCCTCAATTAAAGCCCACTGTTTTCTCTATGAAACACTGTACTGGTCTGATGTATAAAGTGTTATTTTTAATTTCCCATGTCAAGAAACATCTATGCATTGATCTCAAAATAACTTCTAATTAAAGGTTCAAACTTAACAACAACACTATTATGACTATAATTATTATTGACAACCTTTAACATTATCCGCAGGTAACGTTAATTATTATAAAATATTATATTCAGTTTCGCTTTGGAATAATAGAAGAATATTTATTTATAGAGGAATTAACCAAAAATTTTCTGGTTGGCCATATTGGATGTCCAATTATTCAAGTTACATTTTTTACTTCTTGTCTCTGTTAATTAATTATGAGTTGTAGCCTTCATCAATCTACCCCTGAACAAACTTGCAGCTTCAGAGCTTCACTCTCATACGAACTTGCGTTTCCTACCATATATCATGAGCAAACACCCGCTTCCTAATGACAACATTTCGATCTTTGCGTATGATATTTACCCAAAAGGTCTCCTCGCAAAAAGGTACCAAGAAAAGTATAAAAAGTTAGCATTACTGGCAATATACTGTATATTAATGTTCATTTCAATGAGCCATATAAGTAGTATGAGCAAGTTGTAGCAGTTTAATGTAACACGAATTTACCTATACCTGACATTAGAACTATTCTAAACTAATAGCACATACAGGTGTATAATCACTGATCAAAGGATTCAAATTCCTGCCGATTAGGGATTTGAGCTGAAACAGTTTAGAAAGAAATTTAGTGCGGTTGGAATTTGTTTTCAAGAACTAAGCCATGAAAACTGTGTAATCCATTCTCGTTCGCTTTATATAGACATTTATATATAATAGTTCTTTTTATTTATGTAAACAGAATGATTTAATTACTTTTAGAGTATATAGACTTTCCTAGAACTATCATAACACTGTAGTACACCTATCAATTGGTGTAGGATAAATATTTAGATTAGCTTTTTTTCCTTTTGAGGTCCTTTCTTAATAGCGAAGCTATAGAGAAAGGACCATGTAATCCTCCTCAGCACGTCCATCCGCGTACAAAAACTAAATCTCAGGAATAAGAAGTTTCCCGAGTATTTGGAAAGGTGCTATCCCAATGACGTGGAACGTCTTGATTGGCGCAGTGGGTCAATGCTGCTAACCCATAATTTAAAAAAATAAAGTGTTCAAATTGCTTCCAATCCGTTAGACGAATCTGCACCAAAATTAGCAAAAAACGTTGTTCGACAAAGTAGAAAAAACACTGTGGGTTTTTCTGTTCCTAAGCACCTTAGTTGTCAGTATGAGCAACCTACTTTCTATCAAATTCAACTTTTTAAATTACGTTCATTCCATTAGAAGTAGCAGCACCATACTTGGCATACACATTATTCGATACAATAGAAAAGGATTGTGGGTTTTCTCGTGCCTAAGCGCTCCAGTTGTCAGTGTTGCTAATTTACTTATATAAATGAATTTTTGTATGCCTGAAATGCTGTCAAGGGAGCATTCGCGATTGTTAATAAAATCGCAGCACTAACTAACTTGTTTTAATTTTAGTTATTAATGACTTTTTATTATTAACTAATATTAATAATACTTACATTTTACTCCTAAAGGAAATTTCTCAATTTATATTGGAATTAAAAAATGAACACTATGTATTTCAAAAAGTAAAACGTAACTTGTATCCTAGACACACAAAAATCTCAACAATGGTCCAAAACGCACACTTTTATATGAAGAATATAACTAGTGCTGGAAGTACTTTGTTGTTTAAAGCATTTCTCCTGTTTGTTTTTACCAGACCCAAATAATACTTTTGGTCCTCTTCTACTTTCTACGTCTGTCTGTCATTCTTTCTGTCCGCCTGTTTGTCTGTCTGTATCCCTGCTATCTCAAGGTAGAAAGAAACTGGTTTCATATTAGTTTGAATTTTATTTATGGCCTTTATATTATGCGTCTAAGGCTCAGGCCGGGATAGGGGAGGGAAAAGGATTTGGGAAGTTGTCGGCCAGGGCCTGTGTTGAAGGTGACATCCCGACATTTGCCTGGTATGACTAAAAGAAACCTGCAAAAACCTGTCAGGATGGTCGACCGCTGGGATCGAACCCACGACTTCCCGAATGCTACGCTAAAGCTCTACCACTGGGTTTCAGATTAGTGTTCAATGACTGATTTATAGGGCAACTTTTAATCTTGTGATTCTTAAACGGGCAGGTCCTTTCTGCTTAATTAACTTTCTCAATTTAAAGAATTTGCTGTAGTTCTACGCTACACAAGTAGGTTGTCGTAGATCCACCATAAGCTGGTACTAGAAACTTACTTGCCTTTATGTTCTATGTAAATAGCTGACCATATTAAGAAATATATAGTCTTTTAAACAAGGTTTTTAATTGAGGTTTTTATCCGGATATGATGAGATTGACAAATGACTAAAGGAGACAGACAGAGAGAATACGCCATTGGACTTTTACTAAACTTATATCTTTTGATTGTCACTAGTTGGTGAGTTGATTTGGTTCTTGACCTTGTTATCAACGGGTCCTGAGTTTCATTCTCGGTGAAAATACAAATGATTTAGCCAAGGAAATAAAGGTTTGAAGTCGGGAATAATTAGGAGAAAGCTGAATTTTGGCCAATAGTTACAACATTACTTGAGGTGCAATTTACCAAAAGTCCCCGCCCCTCCCCCTTGTTCTCCCTCCCCAATTCCCCCGAAATACAAATTTACAGAATTTCAGAAATTGTATTCTGTAAATTTCAGACAGACATAGCGATATGATTCTTTTCTTGTTATAATTCCTAGATGACAGGCTATAAAGGACCCAAAGAGCAAAATAAGGATATTTTGCTTTCAATGTTTACACTTTTTACGGTGTAGCCTGTTTTAAACTCACAATATCAAAAACCTCAAATAAAAAGTTGTTGCCTGTTTCATAAGCTTTAAAATGATGTATATATCAATATGGTTGAACAATTACTGTGTTAGCTATTGAGGTAGCAATGACGCGCAACAGCGCGAGAACAATGCTTTTTCTTTTATGTGTACCCTATCCACATTAGGTAGTTGTGAGCTGTCGAGGATTATGACAATATGTTTTTGCTGTGTAGAAGCAAGTAAAATAGGTGATGAATTTGGTAGTATTTCTTGACGCTCCTTTCATGTGATATATTACGAACCCAGATAGCACGCCAGCTTGCAACAAGGTTGTGTCACGTTCAAATTGCTATGTGGGTAGTGAAACAAAGAGAAAGAAGGTAGGTACATCAATTGTAAGCTCTTTCTGTACTCAGCAAGAGAAAATAAAACCTCATATAATTTATTACGATAAGGTTAGTCATATTTTTATTATTTGTAAATTACATTTTAATTTGTAATTTCAATTTTTAGTAAAACTTACCTTTGAAGATGTGTTATTTTCAATTGAATATTGTATGTTATATTTATTATTTTTTGTCAGAGCGTAGTAAACTATTATCATTTTAAAGAAACTTTTTCAGCATCTTGTGAAAATTTACGTAGCGGAATTACTACATTAAACTTAACAAGTTACTTATTTATTAGATATACAATGAAAGAAGAATGGTTGATTTTGATTTATTGTGCTCTGAGTGGGAAATATCTTGAAAGAGAAATTGTAATCGTGAAAAGAGGATTATGGACATTATTGAGGTTAATATGAAATCGAAAGATGCACTGCACGAAAAGTTAGAAGGAGAAGGTACTATTCGGGTTCACAGCGCGCGCATGTAGAACTATAACCCATCTTATCTTTCACCATCTTCAACTTTTTTAAGTACCTCAGAAGCAACGTTCGATTTAAAAAGAAATTGTTTCATTTGTGGAAAAGAATTTACTATTAAAACTGCATGAGAGCACAAGAAGTGTTTTCACATGGTTGTTAGTTTAGAAATGAGAGAAAATCTTATGTGACTTACGAAATGATGAGCGGGGAGAAAGGGTAATGGCTAGGGCTTTTTATTGTGAATAATCTTGTGGTACCAGAAGTACAGTGCCATGGAAATGGTTCCAGAGATTTCTTAAGAATTCAACCGATTGGAGAACTCGTGGCTTTACTAAAATAGAAACAGAGGAATTAATTTTGTATGTTATGTGAGTACATATAAAACAGTGACGAATGCCAGTACACTTTGAATGAATTAAAATATATTATTATACTTGTATGTAGTCAAGGGGATGGTTTTCATATACAGACAAACATCTTTAAGAACATTTTAAGGATCGGATAATTATTTCAAATGTTTCTGGAAGGAAAAATGAACTCTGCTTATTGGACACGGCTCATAAAATCATGTATCAGTGATATAACGACATGAAAATTGACCCTCCTACTGGACGGTTAAGGATAGTATTAGATGTAGCCGACATCATACGAAAATACAAACAGAGGTTAGCTTATGACTGACATATATACCCAGATTTCATTGATAGCAAGTCTGACGGGCCAAACCTCAATGTGGGTCTTTACTGTGAGTGTAACGACAAAGAAGAATGTTTCTGAATTACAGAAAATTAACACGAAGTGCATTGTGATAAACCATGCTATAATAGCAACTGTAAGGGCAAGATTATTCCTGTCACCCATGCAAACAAGTCTAGTAATAATCCTTCACCGATTATATGGATCAAGATATCTATTCAATCTATTACCGTCCATTGGAGTCTGCGCATCATACCATGAATCTTATGTTTACATGACCTCTCTCATCAATGCAGTACTATCAAATATTAGTAGTGAAAGGCTTCATTAGCATGTGTTTGACAACACAGATGTAAATATCCACAGCTGCATAATTTAAATACGTTCCATGCTATGGAAGGGATCAAATGTGTTACACACAGTACCAGTATTAACATTCAGGTAAAGGTTCAACGAATTCAGAGTGGTTATTTCAATCTTGAAGGTATCAGTCTGTGTTAGTACCCAAAGAAAAGTGTTGGAAGTGGCATTAATAGCGTGCTTGAGGATTTCAAAGAACTTAAAAAGTGTCGTTACTCTCAAGAAGCAACTCACTATATAAATATTTACCCCTTTAACTTGATGCAGCTTGTGGGATTAAACAAGCAATATGGATGGAATTGCTTCATGAACAATCTTATTTGTAACTATGAAAATAGTGAATCGATGTGCATAATACCACTATAATTTATAAATGTGTATCCTAGTACTATTTTCACGTCATTGTGTTTGACAGCAGATCAAAGTAGAAAACGCAGCTAGTCATCATCACATTTGATCCACCCATGTTCAATTTAATTGGTTGAATTACGACCTTCAGGCATCTATGGCTCCGACCGAAATAGGGTAGGAGAAAGGATGAACTGTAAACTCGAATAGTTCCTTCTCCTTCCAACATTTCAAGCAGTCCATCGTTTTGTTTCAAATTTACCTCAATAATTTCCGTAATTCTCCTTTCACCATTACAGTTTCTCTTTCAAGTTATATAACACTAAGAGCACACAATAAATCAAAACCAACCATTCTTCTTTTATTGTATTTCTAATAAATAAGTAATTTGTTAAGTTTAATGCATTAATTCCGCTACGTAAATTTTCACAAGATCCTGACAGTTTCTTTACAACGGTAATCGATTACCCCGCACTGTTAGAAGATAATAAATATAATCTACAGCATTCAATTGACAATAGAGCATCATTAAAGGTAAGCTATAATAAAAATTAAAATTACCAACAAAATTTAATTTCTAACTAATAGAAATATGACTAACCTTATCTTAATAGATTCTTTGAGGTGTTATTTGCCTTTCGTGAACAAAGAAATAGCTTAAAATTCATAGTACCTTCTTTTTTTTTCACTACTCACACAACAATTTCGACCTGACTCAAAAGTTAATCAAGCTTACTTTAACAAGTGTAATGATGACTTGATGCACGTTTAGCAATTTAAGCCAAAAGGTTTAAACAATGTTGCATCAAGCACTCCAGTTTACGGAAATCAAGGTTGAGGTATCCTTGCCAGGACAAGAAAGGAAAATAAAAATGTACAGATTGTACTTCTTACAAATATAAAAATGTTGCTCTGGACAGAAATCGAACCGAGGGTCATTGGCACATCAATCCGATGCTGTAGTCACTAGGCCACGGAATCACACGCCCGAGTTCGAATTAGAAGCATTGTTTATACTTAGTCCATCAGATCGCAAGTAATCAGATCGTAGGCACCTCTAGTAATTGGCGAAGATTAGACAACGTCGAAATAGGCCTGGCGCGTGATGAAACTTCAGTGCACTGAGACCACAGTGAAAGCACAACGAAAAAATCAAATAAATTTAAAGTTTGACAAGATTCCTCGCATAGTTGCTGGTTCCAAGAAACTTGAATTAGCTTAGTTATAACTACCAAGCCACTTGTTTTTCCAACAAGTTTATTTCATCCTTGTTTATTAAGTTGAACACAATATCAAGCTTAACAAGCTCGAAGCAAATAACTGACAATCTTGTTGCAAGCTGGCATGATTTTTCTGGGTTCGTAATATATCACATAAAAAGGCCGTCAAAAACACTACCAATTCATCTCCTATTTTACTTATAGCTGAATAACAAAGACAGATTGTTATAATCGTCGAGAGCTCATAACTGCCTAATGTGAATATGGCACACATAGAAGTAAAAGCATTGTTCTCGCGCTGTTGCGCGTCATTGCTACCTCAATAGATAACACAGTAATTGTTCAACCATATTGATATATACATCTTTTTAAAGCTTATGAAACAGGCAACAACTTTTATTTCGAACAGGTTTTTGATATTGTGAGAGTTTAATACAAGCTACACCGTAAAATGTGTAAATGTTGAAAGCAAAATATCCTTATTTTGCTCTTTGGATCTAAATTACGACAAAACTGCTAGCAGTAGCGCAACACGCGTGATAACCATTTTGTATCCTGTCATCTAGGAATTATAATAAAAAAGAATCATATCGCTATGTCTATTGGTTACGAAGATATAATACAATTTCTGAAAGTCTGTAAATTTGTATTTCGGGGGAATTGGGGGGAAGCACAAGGTGGGGTGGCGCGGACTTTTTGGTAAATGCACCTCTAGTAATGATGTAACAACTGGCCAAAATACAGCTTTCGCCTAATTATTCCCGACCTTTTACCATTTTGCCCCTTTATTTCATGAACTAATTGGGAAGCAACTAAAATATAAGTTCTTTTCTTAGAATGTCTTTTCCATTCCAAGGAAGGTCATGATATATCCCATCGGTTCACTTTATCTAAAGATATTTGGGTCATTAATCTTCTTTCACGCAGACAATAATAATAATAATGAAAATCATCATAAATTCTCAAGTGTATATTTAATCCCTAGATGCCTTTGGGTCCTTTCTAATAATATCTAAATCCGGGTAATATTTACCCTGGGCTTGAAAGGGAATTCCCTCTTACTGGATATTTTAACCTCTCTCATCTTTGTAACATTTGTTCGTCGAGGGTAGGTACTAATTTATTTCCTTCCGTTAGTCTGGTGGGGTGTCACAAATATCATCACTGATATTCAGTTTTATTTCTTCTTCGTTTGGCAACACTGCACTTTGTACTTCGGTGTACCTTTCTGCCATCTATTGTGTAATAGGACAGTGAAATTAGAAACAGTATTGAATCACACATTTGTTCTGGTAAGATAAATTTGTTTCCGCTGGAGTATCACACACCCCACCAGACTAGTGGCGTTACAATTTTCTGTACTGACTTACCAAATGTAAGAATTAGTTTCATACTTATAATTAGCTTTTTAATTATGTTTGAGAGTTATTGTCAGTAATGTGTGCAAGTTATTGCTATTTTATAAATGGAAAAATTAGAAGCAGACCGTATTAGAAATTTTTTAGGAGATGACTTTTAGGGACTACCCAGTATTGCATAGAGAAACAAAATTATTTCTCATTGCTACTAAAATTATTTTTTCTCTTCAAACCTTGTTTATTAATAATATATAATACCTTCCTAAAATAATAATTTACATATAATTATTCTACAACAATGAAAACTAATTGGTGTTTGTCACACCCAACCAGATTAACGACGCCATTTTTGAACACCAGACTGACGCAAGGTTAAGACTTTGAATAAGTGTATGTTGTCGGATTCGCAGAAAATATTTCCTGTCTTTTGATTAATCTCTTACTTAGTGTTCTTAAAAAACGTTTCCTCTGTGGAGTTTTTTAAAATAAGCATCACCGTTCTTTTTCACGTTTTTTAAAATGTCGTTTATTTTACATAGAAAGTATATAATGTTTTACGCCACAAGTTATCAATGTAATTAGCATAAGTTAAAGTTCTCATACATTTATGTTTTCGTTTTCCTGTAGCCTAACGAAGCAAATGATGGATTACTTATGCATTCACTGCCACATTGCTATACTTCCTATATCTTCACTCTGACAAACATAAAGAATTAACTAATGACATATGGACTGAAGTTATTTGGTAGGGGAGACTAGCCCAAAATCGCATACCTGGGTAAAATAGCATAGTGGCTGTTTTCGAAAAGTGTTTGGCTAGACACACGCAGTATTTGGTGTTAATAAGAGTTATTGATGCTAGCAACACTAGTTAGTGAAAATAGCGACGTTTTAGGTGGTCCCGTAACCATCCATACGGGGACAAACATGCCAGATCCAAGTAAAGTTCATGATCCTGTCTTTGTAAGGTTTTACCACCTAATGATCTGACCATTTCCTTTTATCTTATAATGCACATAACAGACTATTATTTGGTCTTTGTAGAACTTGTATGGATGAATTACATACAGGAAATTGTTCACTTACGGACGAGCAACGTGCCATCAAGCGTTATTTTGTACGTTAGAGCTGCATGCCACAATAGAAAAAGGCTAAGTCATTCTCATACTTATGAAATCTGGGAAATGCAAATGACAGAAGTTTAGTTTAAATCCTATGTAAATACGTTTCTAAAAATGAAACAAGACGTCTCTGGATTTTCCGAAAACTGTCTCACTGAAGAAGATAGACAACAGTGTACTACTGATTATTTTAAGCATGAAGGTATTGATCTCGAATATGATAAAATCCAGAAAAATAAGGGACTACGATACATTTCTAAAATAGTTTTAAACTCACAATTCGTGAAGTGGGGACAAAAATATGACCTTCCAAAAACAAAGATTGTCAACACAACACAAGAGTTTAATGAAATTACATATTCTTCACATTTGGAAATACAGCATGTTAATCTTATATGCAGTAAACTTATCAGCTACAAGAAATAACTACAGGTAAAATTGAAAATGCCATTAAAATTCGATGAATTACCTTGAATCAACGAACGTATAACGACATAACTATTCAACATATGTATGATTTAGTAAGAGAAAAATGTAACAGTAAACAAATCTTTACTCCAAATCATATTCCTAGAAAGCCAGACTATCGCGTCGTGTGTAAAGCGCAAAAGAAAAGACATG
>JAGDQP010062499.1:0-11869 GCA_022664845.1 Lepisma saccharinum
TTTGATTTCTTTCAAAATGGCGGCTAGAAAAATTCTCAAACCTTAGCCTGGCTATATCAGGGACACTTACCTTAATTAGGGTCTGGATTCTTGGGTTTTAACCTATTTTATGCCTTGCTTGCTAACATTACTATTGTAACATATCCTTTCGTTTCAGTCATTCTTAATTAAATGTGCTAGTCCTATAGGTCCTAAAAACGGCTAAAATGAGTTAAGAACCTACAAAGAGGCTAAATTGTTCCTTTCAAATAAAAAAAAGCAAAGTTGATATTAATATATGACATTCCTACTGTTAATAGGTAAAAGGTGCACGAATGTACATTTGTTTTCAACTTCCTTTCACCCTTTGCTGTTTTCTTTTGTTCTGAGCCAAAGTTGCCTAAAGGTCTTAATTAAAATTCAACTCTAACTCAATGCTTGTTTTCGTTGAGAGTATGCAGAGTTTATGCTGATTGCCATGTACCACGAAGCTGGAAATTACGTGGTGTAATACATTGCGTGCGTTAATCACAACCTAACAATGAATGTGACGTCAAAAAGAAATTTAATTGTTGCTGAGATATCAAAAGGAAAGTGTAGTTCATGTTTAGTATAGAGAGGAAGTTATTTCTAAGTGTTGCACCAAGCTTTTGTTTGTATGGTAATCTTTAACTGAATATTGAGAAAATAAGAACTTTGAATATTGATTTCTTATCTTTTTTAAAGTAAAATAAAATGAAAAAAGCTTTTCAAAGACATACTTTTCTTAAACAATGCGTACTAAGAAGTACAAAATAATTTTGTTTATACATAATTAAAAAGAAAAGCATGGGGCATGCCAATTCAAGAACTTATAAAGTGACTGTATATGAGAGCGCGCCTCGTTCTTTTCTTTTTAATCATGCATAAATAAATTATTTTCTTACTTTTTAGTATGAATTGTTTAAGAAAAGTATGTCTTTAGAATGTTATTATTATTATTATTCGAGTTATTTCGGTGTTTCGATACTGTTTCTGAAGTTAATGTTTTGGGACTCAAATCTAAAGTGTTCTGCAACCAGTCAAACGCAGCATCGTTGCAGGTTAGTATTTATTTTAGGATAAAAGGAATCCATATATTTTTTTAAATATTAAAATATGCTTTTAAAACATATAAATATATAGAAACGTATGAAATTAAAACTGGAATATTGTATTGTCACCCGACTTACGTGGCTGTGCAAAATTTCATCATTGTATGACGTCGGGAAATGAGTTAAATTAACGTTGCAAGATTTGAAGACACCATAAACCATTGTGAACTAAAGAAAAGAATGTAAAAATAAAACTATTTCCCTTGCTTTATGTTTATTTCGTTAACATATGAAGGAAAATGTGTTTGCAGTTAAAATTTATTTGTTACTTATTTAATTTTAATGCAAATATTTGTCAGTTTAATATATGTATGGCAGAAGGAAAATAAAATCCTAAAATGGGATAAACCAACTCCATAAAGACTAAATTGAGGTTTATAAAATACTAAAAATTCCGACCCTACATATAATCATGTTAGTAGCAGCAGTTGTATTGTCTTATCTAATACTAAACAAATTAGATTTAAGGATACATTTATAGAAGATTACATAAAGTGCATAATACTAACATGCAAATTCCCTCTATGATTGCTTAAAAGTATTTCTGTTGAATACAAATGAATGCCACAAAGAAAGAACGTGCTTTGTCTATTTTTGGCTAAATGGAGATAACAATGCCATCTGTTTGTTCTACCAAGGGCCTCTTTAACAAATTATCATATGTGAAAAGAATATTCATAGCCCGTCTATTAGAAGCAAATCTTTATTTGATGTGCAGGTGTAAGTAATGCTCATTATGGATCTTTAAAACGCTCTCCTGTAAAATCAAGAAATTGGACGACAAAGCACGTTCTTTTGCTGTGGGCTTCATATTAGTTGCCAATCATTAGCTGATAAACATTATGCATGTGCTTCGTAACTTACGTATGTAACACTATTCTACTGAATATTGTCGTTCCTTTCTTTCATTACTTTTAAGGCCCATAGGATGTTTGAGGGGAGAGTTTTCCTTGCAGCAGAAACCACAGATATGAACAAAGATTTCGTTATTCTTGTCAGTACCGAGGATCCACACAAGCCACGTCTTTGTGTTGAGGTAAGTGTTCGTTAGTTACCTGTAAAGGAACACAAAAAAGATTAAATTAACCTTTCTGTTTGGTCTTTAGTCAGATGCGGATTTACCAGGTTAAGTACCTACAGCCTAGGGGGGAAATAAGATCCAATTTAAAAACACTCTAAAATCTTACAGAAAACAAAGTATTTTGCACACTTTTAATTTATACATAAAAAGTTTTTATGAGTAAACAAATAGGCAATATATTTTCATCTGCATAATGTTGAACTATATAAATGAAACAGTTCGTTACTAAATCAGTAATAAACATAGTTAACAAATTATTTTTTAAATATTTTCTGTTAGATCTCAAGAAAAAATTCAGTTAGGATATGTGATTATTTCAAGAGAAGGCGGCATGTATTTTATATCTTAGTGCTTCCAAAGCTTTAAATCTGCCCCTGGCTTCAGCCAAATAACGAGTATTTGCAATAACTGTTTAAGGTGCATTCCGGTGTTAGGATCTCTTGATTAAGCAGAATGATAAATTATGTTTTCATATTTATTCAAGAGAGAAATTTAAAGAAAGATTGACTAAAAAGTTTATGACGATTATGTAATACTGTAATCAGGGTTGTGCCATTACGCGTAAAAAGTTTTCTACGTGTTACATAACTTACTCGTAAAAACGCGTAAAATACGTAGAAAATATGAAGTACGTAAACAACTAGAAAAATTAAAGAAATCTTGGTTTTTCCAATTATTTTTACAATCATACAACAAAAAAAGCTATGAAAGCATTTTTTCTTCGGAATTTTTATGCGCACTTGACCTTTATTTATTTAATGAACTTGGAACATTACAAACTGTGGAATGGCGAACTATTTGAATTTATTATTGGTACTTCATTCTGAGAGTCTGATGGGCGACAGTCGGTAGGCCTTGTGAAAAGAAGCTGCTTACCACAAGAACAACAAAATTCAAGAAACCACCGCGCAATAAACTTTGCTGCGTTTTTCTTGTCGCTCTCGCTTATCAGAGTGAGGGAAAGAGCCAGCAATAATAAAGCAGAATAAAGAGATGTCAGAAGTTGCGTTGAAGTTACTTAACGTCCCAACATCTTTAGCCCCTTTTCTAGCTTATCATGTCAAAAGAAACTGACTCAGCTTCGAACATTCCAAAAAACTGATTGTGATATATTACACACTTAAGTTACAAGACTATACCATTGATGAGTATTAGTGGAGTGGGGCAGTGGAAATCTTTAATAGACTTTTTAAGTGTTTTGTGCAAAAGATTTTTTCAGTAAAAATTAAAATATTGACAAAGTGTTGACAAGTGATATTTTCAGTGTGGACATAATTATATTGAGGCCTTCTTTCCAAACTTAATTTCATTAAAACAAGCTGACAAGGCTATCACACTTAACTTTATTTTAAAAACACCCAGCCAGCATAACAGTTTCAATGTTCTAACAACATCTTCCTCAGACGACACATTAATAAACATTAACAGATGATAAAAAGCAGCAGAAGGCCAAGAGATCTTTTCTACGTCATCCACCAATCACGTTCCAGAATTCGTTTACTTTCCAAAACTAAACAAATTATATCCAATCACAGGCCTATTTTATATCTTTTTTAAAAAAATTATCCAAACATTTCTTTTTATTATTTATTTAATATTTATTTATTTATTTGTGGCTTATATATTTATTATTTAATTATTTATTTACCTAAAATATTTTTTGTGCCTCGATCAAGTTTCCTTGTTATGTTTCCTGTTACAAGTTTGTGATAGCGGTATAGTTGACTAGGGGGTGTACCCTGTAAGCGAAGGACTGTGATTGGATATAATATGCTTAGTTTTGGAAAGAAAATGAATTCTGAAACGTATTTGGCGGATGACGTAGGAAGGATCTCTTGGCCTTCTGCTGCTTTTTATCAACTGTAAGTGTGTATTAATGTGTCGTCTGAGGAAGATGTTGTTAGAACATTGAAACTGTTACGTTTGTTATGTGTTTTTAAAATAAAGTTAAGTGTGATAGCCTGGTCAGCTTGTTTTAATGATATTTTCAGTGTTGGATGGGATGTAAAATTAGGTACATTCTAAAATAAGCACAAGGAATTTTATCGTTTCGGTGATACAGTGAAATTGATTTCTACAGTTTACTTTCTACAGTTATATATAATATGAAAGTACACTCGATAAATTCAAATCTTTACTAAAACTTTGAAATCAAATTCAAATAAATTGCCATTATGTAAGTACTTGTATTTCCGAAAGAAGCATACACCATCATCTCACCAGTTTTCTAATTTTTTTTAAGTACGTGAAAGAACAGGCTTTTTAAATCTGTCTGTGTCAACAATATTTTGATAATGTTGATTCCGTACTGAAATAAATAATAAAATTAATCTTTAAATTGACATATAATTAGTTTTTGTATGATATTATTAACGTACGACAGAAAATCAGTTTCTTACGTCTGCGTAAAAACTGCTTTTCTACGCCTGGTAAATTACCTAGAAAATGTATCTTGCCAACCCTGACTGTAATACCTACATGATTCTCTTGTTGTTAAGGGACGATTTTATTTAGTCCTGAAAATGTTAGGAAGAACAGTCTAGATCTGAATCTTTACCTATGGTTAGCTATTTAGTAATGGTAGGTTTTGTAAATTACTATAAACATGGTAACATTAATTATTAACAGATAAACTGAACATAAACAAAGATTATGTCCATTCGTATCTCTTTCAATTCATATACTAGTTTATTTGGTAAAAAGAGGAGCTCTGAAGCAGCTGAAATTTACACATAAAAATGATTCTAGTTTAGCTAATATATATGTCAAGAAACATATGTGACAAGACATATTATTCATACTCTGTACAAAGAAACATTAAGGTCCGATGTTTCTTCGTATGACAACCTAAATGAGTAATGTTTGTTGAAAGTGAAAAGAGAAAAAGACACAATAGGTAATATGAACGATAAAATTTGAATAGAGAGGAATGGAATTGTATTTACTTTGCTTGGTGAGGGAATTCACGTGTACTAATTAACACAATAAAAGGCCACTAGATATTTCGAGGTTATTCGTCATCTTCAATTCTATTATAGAACGAAGGTACTACTGTTACATGTAGAACAACTTCCAAGAGGAGGAGGAATATAACATGGTGGACGTCCACATGTACATTTAACATGTTAGATTCCACATTCTCTTAGCAGTTGTTCTATATGTTACTGTGAAATTTTCGCTCTATAATACTGAAGATGAGGACTTATCTCGAAATATCTAGTTACTTTTATTGTGTTAATTATAATTAGTACATGTGAATTTCCTCAGGAAACAACTTAAATACAATTTCTTTCCTCTCTACCAAAATGTTACTTATATTATTTTGTGCCACATATCGTCGCTTGGAAGACGAAGAGGCGTAACTAAAAACTATCGGATATGAGTTATACCTACTATCATATTCATGTCAGCGAGCTCAAAATGGATGTAGTGATGGTGTGTGTCATTTTTGTACCGTTTATAAGATATAGTATTATATGACATGGGCTTTAGTAAAACAATTGAAAAAAAACTGTTGAAAGTTAAAAAGAGGCGTAACTCTGGCCTGTTCGTTATGAAGAAGACAATAGCATTCAACGATAAGCTGGGGCTTGACTCAAGATAAGTCTTTCTGTCTAGTTACTGAAAGTAAAAGCAACTCACTTTTTTTTTGCCATACCAGGGGCAAAATCAAGGCGACTCTGCGCATAAGTGCGTTTGAAATGGTATTGGAAGTACAAAAGTATTTGTACCATCTTAATTCATTCCAATTTTCGGCTAGCTAGGATATAAATAATAAAACCCACATAACGTGCATCTACTTCTGACATGTGATTTCGTACACTTTAAAAATGGGTTCAAGACTTTAGGAATGCTCCAAATTTGACAGGATGATAAGGAAAACTTCATATATTCAACTAACATGAGGGAGGTCATAGTTATGAACAGTCACGGAGACAAGGCGATTTTCAGGTTGAAAAGGAATACAGATTTTCAGTTTGAAGCGATCAGAAACTTAAAAGAGGCCGAATAACGAAGGGCAAATACAGAACATTACAATGCAAAAGAAATTTAATATTCCTATTATCCAAGTTTCTAGACTTTTGCAATGATTCCCCGTAATCTTCCAGGCTAAATATGCCGACTTCATAGCCCTTTGGAACTTTTTGCACCTACTGTGAAACTCCCTGAGCAAGTCATTTTACAAATTAATGCCTTACTAAGTACCAGATAAACATACAAAACACTCTTGTAAAGCATTTAAGTGTTGGAATACCATTGTTCTGCTGCTAGTTTGCATTAATAGTTCTAAAAAATATGAAAAGGTACTTTTCAGTATTTTAACATCACCTCAAATTGCAATCAAATAATCTAGGTGTTGTTTATCTGTTTTATTAGGTATGGAAGTATTTGTTATCGATATTTTCATTTTCCCTGTTCTTTTCTATAACGTGAATTTAATATTCTCAATAGTACATCTTTTTCTATGTAATAAACTTATAAACCTAAGATTAATATGATCCTGTAAGTTTTGAAATTCAGTAGTTCCGTTAAAAAAAATCTAGGGTCGGTCTAGAATTTCAACAAAATTGTATTTTACTTTACAATAACATATGACTAATATTTTATACAAGTTTTGGTTGCTTTTATAATAGTTTACTGATTTCAATTATACTTTTTATGTCCTTATTACAACAATACCATGTGATAATAGCAATGCAGAAGCAGAAGAAGTGGGCGTAAGAAGATTAAATGTAGGAGAGTACTGATACTATTCTCATTTCGAATGGCCGTATTTCCTTTTTTAAGGCTTTAAGATCAACTCTTCAACAACCACTATAATGGCATTAAATGTCTACCTTATTTCTAAGGTTTCTGAAACAATTTAAGCCACAAAAGTATGCTTTTATTTAGGGCTCCTGGGATGAAAACAAACTAAGTGAAAACTCAAGAATCTCTTCTGTAAAATAACAAATAATGAGTTACATTTTTTCGTCTTGAGAGCGAAGATATATTTCATGTTCATATACAAGATGATCAGGAACTTATCTTTATTCTTCAATATCACTTCAATCCCTTTGCTTCAGAGCTCTTCAAAATTATTTTGGAAAAGGCAGAAGGGTCAGTATTTACTATCTCAAAACCTGTGAATCGATCAGTACAATTATGTGACGACTATGATATTTTAAAATGTGAGTTTAGTTAAAGGAAAAGTATTGCCCATACAATCAATTCTATCTATCCATAAAGGAAAACTATAAACATTTCTGGTTTACCTTTATAAACTGGTTCAAGAACTTTTCTTTTTTGATATTATACCTTGCGTAGCAAAATTCTTTCAGAATTCAAAATATATTTTTGGCCTATTGAAATCTATTCAAGTTCCGCTATCTGTTTATCAAAATGAATATTATTTTGCCATCAATTTAACTCAACAGCATTAATACAATTGTTGAACGGCTATTCAATTAAAATCCAATTCAATTCATTTTGCTTCAAGAGTATATATAGTCTAGCATTCATTTATATTTGAGTTCCGTATGCGTAAACATAGATACTATTTCTTAATTTAAAATTTTCTATGAAAATATAATCTACAATTTAGTTTTAACAAGAAATGAAAAATTTGCGAAATAATATGCAGCCCTTTGAACTTTGTCTAGAGCAGTTTTGATTACTGGCCTACGTCACACCATATTTTATAAAATATGAATTAAAAGAATTGAGCTCACCCTGTTCAAAAGAATTAGAATTCCGTGAAGTTTTGTACAGTCCACAGAACTTCATCGGTTGACATTAAAGGTAAACATTATTAAAAGGAACGGGCAAAGAAAGAGACCTGTAATGTAATCAACGACTGCCTGGTTCTTTGCCATTGATCTTAGTGGTTCTGAATCTACTGAATCCGACTTACAAACGCGAATGAAAAATACAAGTGTTACTAGGGTAACTTGTTCTTGTTACTAGGGTACTACAATGCATCAATGTACAATATTTGCATCACAAACAAATTTGTTAAAGGTAGATCGAACAAGAAGGTTACGCAACTTAAGGTTAGTGTAAAGCAACGATGTCTAGCTCTAGACGGCAGCACTACCTCGAATGTCTATATTGTTCTTTTTTCTTGTTCTTGTTCTTGTCTGTATAATGGTACTATAGGTTTGTAGAAAATTAACCTCCAATCCAATGAAGAATCTTCGGAGAACTTCCACTTATTACCCTTGTTCCCACTTAGTAATATTGTTGGAACACATTCTTCAATAGTACTTAATCACCACGAAGTCGAAGTTGAAATTAGTATGTAGTATCTTTATTTTGCCGTAGATGAAGTTGATTTTCTCATGAATGCTTGCTAACAATTTTGTAATGAACACATTATTGATATAGAAACCTTGATATTATTTTGTATTAGCTATATAATAAGACGTGAAAATTGTTCAATTATTTTATCGTAACAATCGTGTGAAGTTGGCTCAAAATTAATAGTTTACAAATATTAATTTAGAAATATCTAGTTAATAGCTTTAATAGTTAGATTAAGATAAGCAAAGATGGAGTTAGATTTTTATTAAAATTAAGTTATTTTTGGTAACCAGTTGCATTTAGATGTTAACGAAAGAAGGTGAGGGTTTTTTTTTTTCGTTGCAATGATATTCCTACAAATTCAAGCCTAGGGAGTTCAAATTTTCATAGAAACAAACAAATTTCATAGGAACAAATTTTCATTTAGTTCATTAGTGAAATCACTTGATTGTTGTCGTCAATATAAAAACCTAAAACATTGAAGCTCTTTCAGCAAAGAAGAAAAATAAAATAAAAAATCAGCACGGATAGAAATCTTTTGAACATCCAACAAGATATTATACATCAACACCGCAATTAATTATCATTATTTCTACTGAATCGTATAAGAATTCTACTTTTAACCTCTTTACGACAAACATGTTACACCGAAATTGACCGATGAAATTCCAAATCATACGTCAACTTCTTCACATGGAAATTCAACTAACAAAATGTTAAACAGGATACGACACGAATTCAAACTTAAATTTACTTTATATCAATTACTTTAATAAGTGAAAAGAGGCATTGAAGGTATAAAAGAAGTAACTAAATCAAAACAATATTTCGTCAAATCCAAGCAACTTCATCAAGTAAAAACAGGAGAAAAGCAGTTCTGTTAAAGAATTAAAAAAAAATATTGTGTGGAAAGTGTGAATAGTGATTGATATTCTAATAAAAAGAGCAGTCTTTTTTATAACGATCGCATAGCACCATAACAAAGTGGAATGAATAGAATTGTAATACTACAAACGATTTTACGACGCAATGACGGCATCCTTTACCTATAAATTGAATTCAAGGAAAGATAATTTGGTGCTAAGTGCAATGGAAGATATAAAATTCTTCTATTATTGCGCAATCATCAGTAATTTAAAAATGAATAATTTCTTCTCGGAAAATTTAAACTTTCTAGACTTGAATTTGTACAAACAGCACTCCAATTTCGAGCAACGAAAAATCTACATTAGAGACATAGGAAGCTAGTATTGTAATCTAGCGTTATTGACAGTTTACAATCTTCTTAGTACCTATGAATGGAATGAACTTTTCTCTTCTTAAATAAGGACGAACACATAATCGTAGAAACAGCAACGTTTATAACAACTGAATCTAATCTTATGTACGTATCTGAATAGTGTGCATGTTAGGGGGTATTCGGAAGTCCAGAACATTTTGGAATTGAAGTCTTCATTTCGGAATCGGAAAGCCAAATTTTGAGATTCTAGAAGATCGAAGTTTCGGAATGTCGGAATATTTCGGAATGCAAAGCGTTCCCAATTCCGAACTGAGTCGGACTTCCGAGCACCATCAGTGCATGTGTACTCTTCCTGTATAATAATACATAATAATTTGAACAGAAGGTCAAATTTTTTCATAATTATTTTTTGTTTCTACGGATATTCATAATTTCTGTACAAATCTGGAAATAGTGTTTTCATGCTGGAGATATACATGAGTTTTGCTCCTGTAATTTTCTACTCGTTTTATGGAAAAACCATACTTAGAAATAGCTATATCATTAGTTGAAAGACAAACATTATACACTTAAATTGAATATTTTTTTCTAAAACTCTAGGCAGAAATAAAGGTTACGGCTTATGGAAGCATGGGGTTTATACACATGAGAATATGGTATGTACTATATAAAAATACTGTACTATATACTATACTATTAATTTTATTGATAACTGTTCAAGGATAATTTATATGACTTTTGTATACCTACAGACCAGTTCAGAGTACAACTCAACAGCAGCTGTTTTAACTCTTGTGCCGAAATTCCTGCTTCAGGACCAGAAGGTGGACTTGATTTTTGTAATAGACCGTTCAGGATCCATGCGAGGAGAGACAATCAATAAAGCAAAGGATGCTCTCAAGGTAACTACTACTTTCCCATTTTCATTCATCAATAAAATTTAATATAAATATGAATTATAAATATTATTACCAATATTTGATTTGTTATCAATTAGGAAGAGGTGATCCTAAAATTAATGGTTACTGGTAAATCTGCTACCTGTTTGGGTAGATATACACAAATTATATTCCTGATTGGGATGGTTTTCAGAATCAACAACCGGGTTTGAAATCCTCAGGCACCAGGGAAAATCCTGGCATCCCCTTCAACAAATCGAATACTGTTAAAAAGTGACTGTAAGGAAGGACAAGGAGGGGGAAATAGAAAATATATGTAATGTATATGCAAGAAAATACCCTGATAAAGACAAGCCTTGATTTGCGGAGAAGAACATGCACACTCAAATGTCCAGTAATGAAAATAAACCTTGTGCAAATTAGGAAAATGAAGAAAAGAAATCAGAAATGTACTTACAATAAAAATACATGAATAAAAAACATTCTACTACAAGAAGAAGCATGACAGAAGCCAATAATAAAGGCTGCGAGGAAAAATAGGATCACATTCGAAAATACTCTGTACCAGTAATGAGCAGTAAATAGAAAGTAAAATATGTGAAAACTTATTGAAGCACTCTGGGGGAAAAATTTACCTTATTATATATATATATATATAATAAGGTAAATTTTTACAGCTTACTAACGCACTAGATCACACATATTCACATGTACACACAAAAAAGTCACTATATTTCGTGTATTCACACTTTTTCAAGTAGAGAGGAAGACAGCGAAGTTCACGTGTTCACAAAGTACAGGAGAACGGTTGAAGTTTACAAAACTGGGTATAAAATACCAATATAATGCAGTAAAATTTGGTGAGCAGATTTGTTTCGAGGTTTATGATATTCTTTTGCAATATCAGTTACATGTGAGTCAAATCGAGTGTGTGTGACCAAAATTTGAGATCTTGACTTAACAACTTTCCTGATAAAACGAGTGAAAGGTTGTTAAGTCGCTGTACTTAAGAACTTCTCATCCGTAATACAGTAACAACAATACAAGAATAGAAGTAATCAGAGACTCAGCATATGATCAACCATCATTCTCCACTTCAACTACAGCATCTTCGACATCAGTAGCATACACCATCGTGTCATAAAATATGGTGCCTTCTGGCAGAGTAACATGTTCCAGCAGCGAATGCACATCTTCTTTTTAAACATACATTGTATGTTTTTTGTCTGGCTCGATGAGTTATGAGAAGTCTTAT
>JAGDQP010062500.1:0-11869 GCA_022664845.1 Lepisma saccharinum
TATGTGTGTGTGTGTGTGTGATGCAGAGCAGACTGCAGAGATCACCCTGGAACGGAATAAGTGAGTAGGATTTCTCTTTTCAGAGTTCCGTACAGCGGGGTCCCGCCCCCAGCACATAGACCTACGCATTCAGGTGGTTTTCCCGACCATCGGTTCCCAAACATCATCTCTGTGCACTAGTAAAGGCACATCATCGCTCTCTTCCAATAACTCCATATAGTGACATACACACACATACATTTAGACACTATTGAAGAAGTGCACTTATGATTTTTTCAATAAAGGAGGATTAAAGTGTTTTCTAGTTATTTTTTGAATACAAAAATGCGTAGGCCTACATCTGCAAAGTTGAAGAGATCAAACTTTGCACTCACAAATCCTAGCATTGGGTACTCGAGTCGGCGGTTCCTTCCATATAATGGAGTACAGGAAATGGATAACTGAGCCACTGGATACTAGTTCTGTGTCTGGCCACAATAACTCTGACCTGTTGACGATAACCTTATGATATCATCGTTCTCAATTCCCACAGGAAATATACTGTTCACTGCTCTGATTCACTCACACATGATTTTGCATTGTAGTTCCAACGTCCAAGAGCGTTTGCTTTTCTCCTCACAAAGACAGTTCAAGAGACAACTTAAAAGAATCTTCTGACCAAAGCACATATATACACTGTTGTCTAAAATAAATGGTTCCTTTGGACAGGGTCTACATTTTATTATGTTACATTCTTGCAACTGACTGTAGCTTTTCTTAGTTCTGGAAGTTGTTAGAACGACACAACATATCATAAACATAACTAACCTCTGCCGAATTTCACCTAAACTTAGACTGCTAAGTAATATTAAACAGCATCTTTGTAAAAGTCGGTATATTTACAAGGTAGAATAATCCTCTTTATTTCTGGTTTAAACGAAGAAATAAAAGTAGTTTTTCGTAATCCTAGGATGCTAACTTTATAATTACTTATTACGACTGATTACAGTAGATGTTAAAGTTATCCTGTTGCGAGGAATAATCTTGATTAAGAGAAAAAGAACGACGTGTCAAATACTGGATTAGTACTTGAAACCAAAGTCAAATCCGCGTTAATCCTCAATTGATATTTCCTGTTGAGACCTTTGATTTCAGAGTAACTGAGTAACGAAAGGTTAATTAATATTAATATTCCCTAATACTTTCGTTTCCAGCTCACGACATCCTTTTTGAATGATCAAGCTCTCCTCCTTCGACACCTCTCGAATTTCCGAAGGTGTTTGTCATATAGGGGATCCATAAAGCGAGGAACTAATATATATATATAAACTGTATTCCTCTCCCAACACGTCTGATCAGCGTGGGAGCAGTAGACCACCTCCTCCCTTCGGGAGAGACCTCATTCAGTAGTGGATTGAATATGGCTGTGAATTATATACTGTATATTAGGGTGTTCCAGCATGGAATGGAAATGAAAAAAGAACTCTGATTTAAACGCATAGTTGAAATTTTGATCCATGTGGCTTAAATATATTGCGTGAAAAATTTTGTCGCAGTATAAAAATATTTAGAGGTCGCTCAAAGCATTTAAATATGCTAAATACCTGTTAGTTGAAATATTGAACGTATTCGCATTTAAGAGGTGATGGACCTTTTCATTATTTTGTGCTCTGCTTGTGAATTTCATCCAAAAACAACTTTTAAAGTGGCGTTTCTGGTTAGACATGTAAGTCAAGGATTTCTATTTATGACAGGTATCGTCGAAAATTACGGATAAATATAACCTAATTAATTATGCACCCCCCCCCCCCTCTAATTTTGGAGAACATAAAAAGAAAATGGAATTTATGCGTAATTTTGAACGATACCTGTCGTAAATAAAACTATTTTTCTTGCTGTCGTGGATTAGATGTCTTATTTTTACGCCTACAACCATAGTTTTCCAGAAACGTTACTTTAAATCTTCTTGTTGCATGAATTTCACAAGCACTACGCAAACCAGGGAATAGGTTCATCACTCCCTTAACATTAACGTGTTGTCATAAAACTTAAAACAAACAGTTAACTATCTATAATTTCTTAGTGTTTTAACCATAGAGTTAGGAAGAAAATAAAGAGAACATACATGACGTCACATGAAGCCAAATTCGGTTCATCGGCAGCCATCTTGTGTGGCCCCATTAGAGTCCCTTTATACCGAGTACTGTGAGGATTGCCTTTTTCGATAGAGAATGAGTACACCTGAGAGAGAGGCAATACTCGGAAAAGAGGGTCTCTGAATATGGGGCCACACAAGATGACCGAAATGCCTCGTCCCTTCCGTCTCTTGGCTTCATTCCCCTCTCCCACAAAACAGCCTAAGGTTCCCTCTATTTATATTCCTAACTCTATGGTTTTAACAAATTTAATCGCTCTAACAACAATGAAACAAGTGTACAAAGCAAAACAATGCTGAGTAAAGAGTCCTGGAACAGTGGTATTGACGTCATTGTATGCAGTTTGAGTCTTAACTTCGAGGAGAGCAGACGTAGGCGATTGATTCTAAAGAAGATGGGTTCCTGTGAATGGAGATAGGAAGAAATATTTGTCACGAAGTTGATCTACTAACCAGTTCATTCTCTACCATTTAATTGTGGTGTCCGGTTGTTCTATGCAAGTAACAGTGAAGTGGCGTGAAGTGTTTCCTTAGACATTTCTGCAATGACTACTCGACAGAAAACATGTTTATGGTAAATTGGTCAACCTGAACAAAAGCTACCGGAATTACTTCTTCCAACGAAAGGTGATGTTTGAAAAACTTTCTATCATTACCTTAATGCTTTAAAAATGACAGTTCCTGGGAGTCTGAAGGCAACCACTGATGAACTAATTGGTATTTGGAACAAGGCTCGTATCCCAACAGCTTTCGAACCGAACATTGTATCCAAGATAAAATCTTTGTTCGAAGAATACAAGTTTCTGAAGAAAAACAAAGGTCGAAGTTCTGAAACTCAGAAGTACAAAGAAAAGGTATTAACGGAAAAACTTAATCATCTCTTCGATATTGCCCACAAAGATGCGGAACGTATGGCAAGAACAGTTTAAGAGGGTAAAGTATTCCTGAGATATCAGAGAAGTTGTCGGAAAGTGAAGATGGCAGGGGAAGAAGGAAGAACGAGCAAGACAAAGGGAAGAAAAGGAATTAGAGCGTAAACGACAAGAAGAAGAAAGACTGCAAGCTGCAACAAGTACGTCACTCATGTTTGCAAGCGACATTGATGATAGTAAAGAATATGAAGATTACGAAGATAACGAATACGAAATTGAAATTCCTACTTACTACAGAAAGCAACTACAGGAAAATCAAACAGTATCTTGAAAACTAGATCTTAGTGACGACGATAATGCACCTAAAAAAACACGCATCCTTCAAACCATGCTCAACTCTTCAGATGTTGCTTCAGCCTTAAATCGTATAAACCTTTCGGACAGAAAATTTACAATACTTGCGGCACCTATTGCCAAAGCAGATGGTCAAAATCTCACGATGGAACACTATCACGTTCTTCAGTGAAGCGAAAGCGAGCGACTCATCGGGAAACCATAGATAAAACCGTGTGCGAGGAATTTTGTAACACTGAAAAGTCTCCCTTAGTCTTGCACTGGGATAGTAAGGTTATGAAAGATCGAACAAATAAAATTAATCCAAAAGCAAGTGTGGATAGGCTGCCAGTACTTGTGACAGGTTATGGCGTTAACAAAATACTAGGTGTTGCCAAAATACCATCTGAAACAGGGGAGGCACAAGCAAAAGCCATGCACCAACTTGTTCTTTGTTAAGTGCTGGATGACATTGTGGCCATGAGTTTCGATACAACAACTGCTTACAGGTACGATGAGAGGTGCCTGCATTCTGTTTGAACAACGTATTGGAAGGAATTTGTTGTATTTAGTTTGCAGACACCATATCCACGAACTGCTCATTTCCACAGTATTTGGTACACTGTTTGGGCCTACCAGAGGTCCATATTTTCCGCTTTTTAAACGTTTCCAGGAATTTTGGCCAAACCTTAGTCAGTATAATTTTAAGGCGCTGGAAGACGAACGCCTTACCATGCCATATGTACGAACACAGAAAAATGAGGTAGTAATGTTTCTACAAAATTGTCTTGTACGTAAGGAAGATAAAAACTACATTTCTCGTGAGGACTATAAAGAAATGATAGAGCTTTGCCTGTTGATACCTGGTGGATTTCCAGAAAAGGAGTATCGTTTCAAATCACCAGGTGCTTACCATATGGCCCGTTGGATGGAAAGGGTAATATACTGCTTCAAGATATACCTTTTCCGCGAAATGTTTAAGCTTACAGTCAAAGAGGAGAAAAATCTGCGGGAAGTGTGTTTGTTTGAAAGTCTCATATGTGAAAGAGTGGATTTCGTGTCCCAAGACATGCAAATGCCCCCATCAACGACTTATTTCTGTTCAAGCAGATCAAAGAATATGCCGTAGTGAATAAATCTGTTTCTGAATTTGCAATGAACAAGTTTCAAACACACTTGTGGTATCTTGGAGCAGAATTAGTTACACTCTCACTGTTTTCCGATAAGTTATATTTCGAGGAAAAGCGAGAAATTATAAATCGTCTTAAGGCTTGTGAAGAAAATTGGAGTACAAAAGGCATAAAACTGACAGACTGTCACGGCTTAGAAACAAAGAACCTGCATGATTTGATTAATCCAGCCTCCCTTTGCGCCTTACGTTCGCTTCGAATTGACGTCGACTTCATGTTCCAATGTGATCCCGAACGCTGGTGTAACTCGGACAAATTCCAAAAGGACAAACGAATCGTCGAGTCACTTAAGGTTGTCAACGATGCTGCTGAACGTTCAGTGTGCTGCTGCTGAAAATGAGTCAATTGCAAAGAAAGAAAGTGAAATGCAGAGCCTAATTCAGGTTGTTAAGGACCACAGAAAGCGTGTTTTAGACGCTCGAAAGAGCACTTTGAAAAATTACCAGCCTCGTTATTAACCTTATCTTTCCTGTTTAAAATGAACAGCAACTGCATATTTACATGTATCTCACTTATTTTGAAATCAATAAATGGTAATAGCTATTTGCGATATCTGTAATAATAATTAAAAATTCATTTTGTAGTGCAAATAGTACAATTTACTTAATAAGTATTGAATTTTTAAACCTCCAATATATATCGTATACGACATAATTATGTGAATCCTATGGCACAACTTCGTGTCGCTTGAGCGCCCCCTAAATATTATGCAATTGAGTTGATTTTTTGCAGTGAAATATGATTGTAGGAAAGAAACAAAATTAGCAACTATGCGCAATTAAATTCGCAATTTTTTTTCGACCACCCTATTTTATATATATATATTTCTCTTGTGTGTATTTTATTTAAAGAAAGAATTATAGTTATTATCATTTTGCCCATAGCACGCAATCTGTTTTAGAGTGCAGAACTATCTTAAAAGAGACTGTAGTTTCTCTTGACAATATAACTAAATGTAATAAAAGGCAAAGGTTGGAGTCATACCTAATTTGTCTAAAATAAACTAAATTGTGGTCCGACATTTCAGGCGTAGAACTTTGAACTTTAAGGTTCTCCGAACAAATTATAACATCTATTAAAGTTTTGGATGTTGATGTAATCCTGATTGACTTAGTTATCTTTTTAATTTTTAAACGGCCTTTAGACAACTTTGGATCAAGTCGGATGGATGATGATATTGATATGGATTAGTGGAATGAAGAAAGTGGGAAGAAACGGGAGAACCACGCACACGATGTTTGTCCAGCCCTCGTTGACTTAGTAACAATTTGTTTACCAAGCGCTTTATTAATAACGTCGCGCAAAACTTTTCCGTTCGATTCTGACGATTTAAGGAAATTAACATTAAAGTCCCTCATGCAGATATAGTAATGGCAGCTTAAATATAAATATTGAATGTTTATTACTCATATTTTAATTTGTTGAATTGAAATTTCTATAACTAGAAGTTGAACGTTATCGTCCCTATCACCTGGGAGTTGAATTACTTTCCACCGTAAGTATTTTTGAATATATAGATAAACACCACCCCTAGATTGTTTACTGCTAGCACGTTTTATAAAATCATAGTTTTCTAATTCAGCTAGATTGTCAGCAATATACGATTTCAGCCATGATTGATTGAAACCCTAGACCATGTATGCTCTACGTTGAAACGTATGATGTGAATGCTTAATTTCGATCAAATTAATTTAAATTTGTCAAAATATCCCAAAAGTCCCTGCATATTTAAATGACAGACCTTTAGTTATTGTGTGTAGATAGTCAAGTCTTCATCTAGCTTCTTTTGAAGGAAAAATGTTATGTCCACGGTCATGGTCGATTGCTGATGTGAGTGGGGAGCACGGATGCATTGTTCCTTGAAAATAACTGTCGTGAAAGTGGCGGGAGGGGGAGGGAGAGGGACTGACTACCACTGACTTCATTACAACTGACAAGTGCTATTCAGCGTTGAATTTGAGGGAGCTTCTTTCCGCTGTCGTCTTGTCGATCGACTGTCTAAATGAACGATGTTTTACAAATAGAATATGACCAATTAACCAACAAATAGAATATAATAATTCTACCGTGCGCGGGGAAAACAGTATAAGTCAGAAATTAGCCAAAATGAGATTTGTTTGTGATGCCCCACCTTCGGTTAACTTAACGTAAGTCAATTCTAAACGTGAGTTAAATAATCGCTTCTTTGTGCTTTTAGAATAAGTGGGGGAAGATGAAACTCGTCTCTTGAAAAACTGTTTTTTTATGACTTATACTGTTTTTTCCGCGCACGCTAGAATTGTAGCAGAGCTAACAGGTTTATATTCTTTCCCTATAAACGTGTTGTTTAAACGGATATGCATAATCAATGGGAAAAGAATCATTATTTGCGTACCTCGGTAGTTAGATAGATTCAGGTTTCTTTTATGATAGAAAAGGCTTACAAGAAAACTATATTGTGGATAAAAAATGTGTGTTAATTCTAGGAAGTAATATTTATGTTGTGTAGAATGATATGCCGTGCAACATGATATGCCATATTTGGTCCTACGATACTGCCATGATCAATCACAAGCCACACTTCCAAAACGTGGAGTAGACTGTTCTCCTTCTACACACTGCTGCACAACCAAGTGCCCTATATCACTCAACTATGCGATGTGTCGTCTACTTCACTATTCGCTCGTCGGAGGTGTCATTGCAGCGCCCATCGAACATATCGCATTACTTATGGGATAAGCCGGTATTTCTACCAACAAATTCTTCTAGCTGCACTATGTGGGTTCGATAATAACATCCGCGTTCGCTACTGAAAGTAATGAAATAAGCAGCCAAATCATTTATTTTAGACTTAATCCATTAATTGCCAGTTCAAAGCATTTTCTACATTCCACACCGCTTACACCATTACTTGTCGAGACATGACGTCATTTGTGACGATGCCGCCATAACTTCGAGCGCATGTAGCGTGGAAAATAGTCAGATATTGGAATTTCTTCTAAGGAACATGTTCTTGATTCGATGTAAATAATCACCTCTCGAAGATTGCACCATTATTTCAGTGACATTCTCTCTCTCTCTCTCTCTCTGCACACACACACACACACACACACGCACACACATACATATATATATATATATATACACGAGGTGTGACACAAACAAAACGGACTGAAGTAATAACTCAAAGTACTTACATTATTGGTTCCCGTTGGTGGTGTCACATTCAAAGTAGTCCCCCTCTGCTTCAACACACTTCTTCATTCGCCGCTGCCATTGTTTCTAACATCCCTGTAAGTCATCTTCTGTAAGGGTCTTCAGTACGTTTTCCGTTTTTTTCTAATCCCATTAACGGAGGTAAAACTGTGTTCCTTACCAGTTGAGATTTGATTTTCAGGAACAAAAAAAAAACACAAAAAAAACAAGGTGCCAAGTCAGGCGAGTACGGCGGTTGTTCTAATACTGCAATGTTTTTTCGAGCCAAAAATTGCTGTACGGATAGTGCCTTGTGATCGGTGCATCCTGATGCAAGATCCAGCCACTTTCCCACAACTGAGGCCGCTTTTTTCGAACGTTTTCACGAAGCTTCCCCAACACCTGAAGGTAGTAAAGTTGATTTACAGTTTGTACTCAGGAACCTAATCAATCATCACTATCCCACGAATATCAAAGAACACTAGTAGCATTGCCTTAAATTTGAACTTTCACATTCAAGCCTTTTTGTGCCGGGGAGAGCCCGGACCCTTCCACTGCATGGATTGTCGCTTTGTTTCGGGGTCATAGGTAAATATCCACGTTTCATCGACAGTTACAACCAAAGCCAACAAATGTGGGTCGTCCTCAATCCTTTCCAAGATGTCCATACACAATTCCCTTCGGCACTGTTTCTGATCATGTGACAACACTTTGCATTACATGGCGGTCATTCTACACCAACGCACTGACAAATGTGTTCACTCATTGTCGCTTATCTCGCGAATGGCTGGGCCGGGTGAGTCCAATTCACGGTACTAGGTAGGAGAGGTATGGTAGTTTATCCCTACAAAAACAATATGTATTATGTTAATTATTTTTAGTAATACAGCTACAATCCGGTTTCTTTTGTGTCACACCTCGTATATATGGCCGGGAAACCGGGACAGGACCGGCAAACCGGAACTGTCCCCCCAAAAGGCTTCTGTCACTAACTGGGAGGAGACCCCTTAATTCTTCTTGCTAAAGCTTAAGGGAACCGACCGGGCTAGACGCCTAATGTCCAATCCATACGTCCACGTCGTGGGGTCTGTTAGTACCCAAGCAACAGCTTCGCGAACGAACATGGATGGGCTGCTCACCAACCCGCATTAGCAGACAGCGTGCTGAGTCAAATGTCTGCACCCCTCCTTTCTTTACACATGATGGTACAAGTAAGGACACAGCCTCAGAGGTCCTTATTGCCAGGAGGACGAAATGCAGCTGGCAACGGCAGCGGTCAGTCCTGCAGGAAGTCAGAGGGTCAAAATGCCCGGGTTTGGACTGTAGACTGCCAGGACACCGACACGGCAACTCGAACGGACCTATACGTGGTGACTCTCAACTGTCAGTCACTTGCAGGAGAGGACAAATTAGAAGAATTGCAGAATGAACTTAAGAGGATTAAGTGGGACATCATAGGATTATCAGAAGTGTGGAGGAAGAATGAAGAACAGTTGGAACTACCGTCAGGGCGCACGTTTTACTTCAAAGGAACAGAAAATGGAAAACCGACAGGCGTTGGATTTATAATTAATAAGGACCTGAAGACACGGATCACAGAAATTGAAGGAATTTCAGATAGAATCGCACGGGTAGTAATAAAGATTAACAAGAGATACAGTATGGTAATTATACAAGTGTATGCTCCAACAACCTCACACCCGGAGGAGGAAGTCGAAGAGCTATACGAGGAGATACAGAAGATTTTGGATAGTAGCAAATCGCATTACAAAATTATATTGGGAGAGTTCAATGCGAAAGTAGGAACCAAGCACAGCAGTGACACGAAAGTTGGAAACTTTGGATTTGGCAAAATAAACAACAGAGGAGAGAAGTTAGTGGAATTCTCAGAAGCCAACAGACTGTTCATTTCCAATACATTTTTCAAGAAACCGCCCCAGAAGAAGTGGACATGGAAAGGCAAATGGGACTGAAAACGAAATAGACTACGTCCTATCGAATAACAGGCAAATTCTGCAAGACGTGTCTGCTCTGAACAGTTTCAAAGTCTCGAGTGATCATAGGATGGTGAGATGTAAGCTGAAACTAAATACTAGACTTGAGAGAAAGAGGCTTATATGAGAAAAACTGCCAGTTTTAGATCTGGAAAATCTAGGAAAACACATACAGACATTCGAGATAGAACTAAGCAACAGATTCAACGCCTTGGAAAAGTTAAGAGGATGAAGACATCGATAACAGAAATAAAATACTGACTGAGATAATAAGAGAAACAACCAAGGATATAGCAGGCATCAGAAAGAAGAAAGAGAGCAAAATCTCAGAAGAAACTAAACTCTTGATGAAGAAAAGAAGGGAAATGAAAGAAGAGGAAAATTGTACAAAGAAGATTGAGTACATAAAACTAAATAAAACCGTAAGGAAGAAAATAAGAGATGATGTACGAAGATATAACGAAAATCTTGTTAGAAATACAATCGAGGAAAACAAGAGCCTGAAGAAAGCCAAACAACAGCTCATGATATGAAAAAAGCAAATAATTGCAATTATGAGACCAGACGGGACCGTAACCAGAAATAAGGAAGAAATTATAAAAATATTTGAAAATTTCTACGGAGAATTGTACTACTCTGAGGAAGAACTAGGAAATGAAGACTCACAAGAAAATGATGCAGAAGTCCCAGACGTAATGAAAGAAGAAGTGAATAAAGTACTTCGAGGGATGAAGAACGGAAAATCGGCAGGAGATGATGGACTCACAGCAGAGATGTTTAAATGGGGAGGTGAAAAAATGAAAGAGGAACTTGCGAAATTATTCTGAGGAGGAGAGAAATACCGTTAAGTTGGAATAACTCTGTTATCATTTTGTTGTACAAGAAAGGGGATAAAGAACGCATGGAAAACTACAGACCAATTAGTTTACTTTCAGTTCTATACAAAATGTTCACCAAAGTTATTTTGAATCGTATTGAACGAAACTTGGATTTTAACCAGGGAAGGGAAACCAACGATTTCGTCGTGGATTTAGCACAATAGGCCAGATACAAACAATGAATGAAGTTATGGAAAGGACTAATGAATATGAACTTCCACTATGTTTGGGATTCATAGACTTTGAAAAAGCTTTCGATTCGGTCTCCTTGTCAGCAGTACTTAAATCACTTGAACATCAAGGCATCGAAAGTGCATATACATCAAGTTACTGCAAAATATTTACTCTACTGCCACATCTGTCATTAAACTACATCAAGAAAGTGAAAAATTTAAATTTGGAAAGGGGGTAAGACAAGGAGATTCAGTTTCTCCAAAACAGTTTTGTGCGGTCCTGGAGAGACTGTTCCAAAATTTAAACTGTGATGAAGTTGGAATTAAAATTAATGGCGAATATCTTCATCACCTACGGTTCGCTGATGATATAGTCCTGTTTTCTTCAAGTGCTGAAGAACTACAAACCAGAATGGAAGAACTGAATAACGAGAGTTCGAAAATAGGCCTTAAAATGAATTTAAGTAAAACAAAGGTCATATACAATCAACATGTTGCAAAAAGGGAAATATAGATTAGCAGAGAGACAATAGGCATAGTTGATGGGTATGTTTACCTACGCCAGCTCAAAACATCGAATGCTAAATTGACTGATGAAATAAATAGAAGATGTAAAATGGCATGGAGTTCGTTTACAAGACTACACTTTATTTTCAAAAACAAACTATCAATGTGTCTGAAGCGTAAAGTTTATAATCAATGTGTCTTACACGTGATGATGTACGGCTGTGAAACTTGGATACTGAATGCATAAACGACTCAAAGATTAAGAGTCACACAAAGAGCGATACAGAGATGCATGCTAAGGATAACTAAGAGGGACGGGAAGAAAAATGAATGGATTCGCGCACTAACAAATGTAGAGGATGTAATCAAGACTGCGAAGAAGATGAAGTGCAGATGGGCCGGTCACATAGCTGGACGAACAGATGGAAGGTGGACGACAAATGTACTACAGTGGATTCCTAGAGAAAAGAAACGACCGAGACGACGTCCAAATGTAAAATGGGTAGATCAAATCAAGCGTTTTCCGGAGCTACATGGATGAGGATAGCAGCAGACCGAGATATGTGGAAAGAAAAGGGGGAGGCCTTCATCCAGCAGTGGATAGAAAACGCTTG
>JAGDQP010062501.1:1475-11869 GCA_022664845.1 Lepisma saccharinum
GACAAGAAGGACCTACATGGGTCTAGCTTTGGCCAGGATCGTGTTTACATTGATCTGCGATAGACTATTTTGGGGCAAGAAGAAAACGCTCTGTCGGTTTCAGGTGAAGCAGCCACGATGAGCTGTGCTATTTTGAGAAGTGTTTGGACAGAGTCTGAAGATTGGAGCTCAGGGAGCTTCACAGGAAGTTAGATAGAATTTCCTGTGATTCTCGCCACGGTCTGATTATTTACGGAGGAGGTGACGAGGCTATTCCCGTTCCGCATAGGTTAAGGAACGGTTATTGAAATAGTCTTGAAGTACTTATCGACGTAGATAAGTACCGCCATCGGGAGTGAAGTCGATCACAACTAAATGTTCTGTATTTGCAATCCTAGCATCTGGTTGTTGCGTGAAACTATGCTAATCCCTTCGTACCAATGATACTAAGGTACTACCGTTGTTTCATGTAGCCACGACGTGGTTGGTGTGCAAAAACACAACATTTAGTAATGATCGACTTCTCCCATGATGACGGTACTCTTCAAAGGAAATCACCTCTCACTTCTAACGTTTCGAGACGTAATACTGCTCTCATGGAGAAAATAACGCCTAGATGTTTGTTGTAAGAAGAATAGAAGGGAGTGAGATAAAGCTTAAGAAAACGTGCCATGGACTTAGACATGTTAAATACCAGTGTTTTTTCCTTGTATTCTTAAGCTATATTTCACGTCCTTCTATTCTTCTTACAAAACGTCTACGTGCTTTTTCTTTCTGTCATCATGAGAGCAGCATTAGCTCTCGACACGTTTGAAGTGAGAGATAATTTCATCATTTGAAGACTACTTATCTACGCCAGTAAGCACCAATCAGCATTCCTTTAGTCTTCAGCGCATCATGGCTTTCTTATAGTCTTGAAGTAGATTGTCAAAGGAACAGATGCGTGCGTATGGTATGGGAGAGAGGGTATGTATGGTAGAGTGCAAATGGTTTTATCCTGTTGTAGGTTTGCTGTGGGGGTCTGTTTCAAGTCGAATTAAATTTGTTTTTAAGTCCTTTAGGCAACTATGGCTCAGGGAATTTAAAATCCACTTGACAATTTTAGTAATCTGCATGGAAAACCTAAAACGTAATCAAATTGGTATCCAAATATGAATGTTGAAATAGAAACAGTTCCGTCTCTCAGGACTCCTCTTCACCCGGAAGAGATTGAATATCAAAATTGATTTTTTGTGCACTGTTAACATACCGGTATCAAAGAATATCTCGAAGGATATGCTTTGTTATTCTTTTATGAATTTTTGAAAATCCAAAAAATCGTATACGTCCAATATCTATGCTTGAACAAAATATACAAATCTGATTTCCTCGCACGTTATAGATCTATGTCCGAAGTAAACTACGGTAAATATTTGAACTTTGATATTTGAATTTGAAGGGAACTACAAATTTGGTGTGAATAATACACGGGCTCGCTGTGGTATGGATATTGGAGATTCTTATCTCTGGTGGGAGTCCAGATAAAAATCCATTTTTTTAACATGTTCGGCACTTCTGTCAGAAGAAACTGAGTCTAATCGGAGACGATAAAATACGCAATGTAATTGTGAATGCGTTCATAATAATCATCTTCATGGTATAGTCGGAGTAGTTGTATCACCGTTCCAAAGAAAAGGATTACTGTGGCGACACCCGAGCTTTAAAAGTACATTTAGTCTAATGTAAAGCCAAGATCTCCAAAAAAAGATGGCAGCACTATCTCCGTTATGTATAACTTATTTTAATCGTTGCACGGAATTTCAATATAGCTCCTACAAATTCAAGCCTAGCGAGTTAAAATTTTCCGGAAAGTAAGTTCATAACCAATTCAACAGTTCTCTCTGTGCCGATATTATTTTTTTTGTTCATTGTTGAAATCACTTTATTCTTGTAATGGATATAAAAACCTATAACAATGAAACACTTTCATCAATGAACAAGAAAGAAAATTTAAAATCGGAACGGACAGAACTCTCGAAATAGTTATGAACATCCTTCCCTATTGAATTTGTAGGAGCGGCATTGAAATTTCGTGCAAGGATAAAAATATATTATACTTGTACGGAGATAGTGCTGCCATCTTTTGTTGGAGATATTTTCTTTATAAGGCCCATCATAAGAGCTGAGTTGAATGAATCGGCAACTCATGTTTCTAGTAAATCCTTTCGATATTCAGAAACAGGCTGCGTTGTCATTAACTGTTTTAAATTTTGTGAGCCTCAGTTGTTCAGTGGTGAACGCACACACACACAATCAACATTTATTGTCTACATCGTAAGTAGGAAGAGGAAGTGCAGTTATGTATCGATCAAGCTATTAAAAGTAACAGATGGGTGATAGCCACGGATAAATGTACACACGTTGAAAGAGGAAACATTAGAAATCGAGGTAGAAATAAATTGAAATATTTTTGATGAATTTTATGGCAGTTATCGCGTGGCTGGATTACTGGCACTAAAGTTTACTGGTGTCGACTCTTATGGCTGTTAACTGGAATTAATGTTAATAATGTATGGCACCAGTTTCCGGCCACCGAAAGAAGTACCGCAGAATGGGGTGAAGTTGACCGATATTCAATTCTCAACCATTCTCTCAACTTAATGTGATGATGGTGATTGGTGTTCTGCCCTAAGTTTCCTGGGCAGGTGAACGGATGGTGGTTTGCCATTGCATTTCATCGGACGAATATGTAAAAAGGAAGAGCGACCTAGAGTTTAACGTTAGCTCGGAAACTTTGGTGTCTCAACCGGTACCCATTGATTAAAAGGCTTACCACTCATCCCCCCGAAAGGGTCTAGATTAGAGAATGGGTCTCATTAAATAAGGACTTTTCGCAGTCGTCTAGAAATTTCTATCCTATGGTTCGGAAGAAGGAAATGATTTTCTGTGGGTAACAACTTTGGCGATTAAGATATAGAATAAGCAAAACTTTATGTGAAGTAAAACCCGGCTTAAATTAGCCCTAGTATTGATCCAGTAGCTCAGGCATTTTTTGTTTATGTATCCACATAGAAAGTTGCCGATTTTTCTCGAATTTTGATTTACTTATGACAAAATTTAAGAGTAAATTTTTTATTGTTGATAGAACACTAATTGCAAAAAAAAAAAAAAAAAAAGAACTTAGGTTTACAATGCCTAGAACGTTGTATTATGTGTGATATATAATTGGTACACATAATGCAACTGGGGTCAGAAAATGAAAAAAAAACAAAAAAAACAGGTAGAATCAATAATTTTTGGCCATATGGAAGAAGCAAAATTATGTTGGAGAGAATTTTACTGAATTAGATTTCAATAAAGACTTAAAATTGAAGAGATATCAAAGTTGCCGACGGTATGAAAGCAGGTTACTTTCATGAGAGCATTCAGCATACAGGATGAGAGCAGACGCACATCTCTATCTTCTCCGCCAACCATGAACCCGTCCTTTACTGCATGTAACTTCCTGTAGCACAGTTTCTTTTTCCTCCTCCTCCTCTTCTTCGGTGTTAACTTCTTCAATTCACTCCTTCCTTCTCTATTTTCACTTTTATTCTACTTTTCTTCTTTTCTCCTTTCCCCTTTCATCTTCATTATTATTATTAATAATATTATTCCCTCCCCTCTAACCTGCTGTTCCTTTAGAAAGTATTTCACCTACTCCTAGTAACCTGCGCAATTCGTTCTCTATCTGGTGTTTTCTCCGACACCTTCAGCCATTTTCAAGCCACCATAACCTGGCCATTCTGTTACCCAGCATTAGTATGCAACATGGTGACTCCTTAGCACAAGTCCCATACCAGTCCTCTCTTTCCATTTACGCTCCTATCATATGAACACGCTTCTGCGACACGTATACATATATGCACAAATATATGTATATACGTCTATATGCCTACAGTGGCAGTGTAAGAGGACAAAGGTCTCATCGACCGGGCCCCACCTGCCGATGGATCCTTGCAGTTAGTAGGCACAAGCGAAAATTCTTGCTGCACAATCCAGCACAAACGAATAGAGTAGTTTATTTACAACTATTTTATATTTTAAAATGTGGCTGTTTTGGAGTGACGTTATCAGATTTGAAATGTTGCTATACCTTTCAGAGTATTAGGGCACAAACTATAATTGTGACTGCACAATCCAGCACAAACGAAGCGTATTCGAATGAGTCTGTCTTTTGTTAAGTAGATAAATATTTCGAGATGTGGCGATTTTCACTTGACGTCAAGCCAGAATCGCCACATTATTTTTTTAATTATTTTGTTGTGCGTTTGAGCACAAACGAAAATTCTTTCTGCACAGTCGTAGCACAAACGAATGAAGTAGTTTATTTGTGAAAATAAAAAGATTTTAAAATGTGAAATTTTGCTATATTTTTCAGAGTATTAGGGCACAAACGATATTTGTGACGGCACAATCCAGCACAAACGAAGCGTAATCGAATGCGTCTGTCATTTGTTAAGTAGATAAATATTTCGAGATGTAGTGATTTTCACTTGATGTCAAGCCAGAATCGCCACATTATTTTTTAAATATTTTGTTGTGCGTTTGAGCACAAACGAAAATTCTTTCTGCACAATCCAGCACAAACGTAGCACAAACGTTTAGACATATTTTTTAATAAAATTTTAAATGTGGCGATTTTGACTTGACAGACGTGACTTTTGTCCCCGGGGCGAATCGAGGACTAATGAGAGACGCGGCGAGCCCTGTACGTTCCAGATGGTTTACTGTGCAATATATGGTATTATGTGATCTTTTGGATTTGGATGGGAGAAAGGTGGAGTACTTCAGGATGGTTGAGGTTGAGAGTTAGGTAGATGCTGATTAAAAGGGAGAGTGGATTATCGAGCAGGGTTTGTTGGTACACGTGCCTTACTCGCCTGTGCATGTTCAACACCGGGTCATCGGTAGCACCTAACCATCCAAAGTAAAGGTAGGTTTGGTTATCATCGGCTAGCCCTTGTTTTAATTTTGCCATGGTGAGTCCAAGGCAAATACCCATTCAAAGGGTTACGCCCTTTTTATGGGAAGAGGTTCTGGTGGATGGGTGGATGGAAGTTGGCCTATTAGGTTGTCTGGGAGTTTGTAATCCTTTATTTATTAAAAACCTGGGATCTTTACGATTTTGCATCGTAAGCATTCATTAGGTTGGATTATATTAACTAAAAAGTGAATAAATAAAGCAGGAATTCATGAAATGAGTAAGTGCTTACACGCCACAATCACAAGAGGAAAAATGTTAGTATAGACGAATGTGTGTTCCCGGGGCGGTTCGGCGTTCTATGTAAATTAAATCACCATCCTTTCTCTCTATCTTTGATTAGGTTCATGTGCTCTTATCTAACTCTTATGTCTGTTCTATTTAAGTAACACAGATCTAATGAATATACAGCACTGTCACGAGTCCCGTAAGGCTCGAATCTTGGACCGTTGTTATTACTCTTGTTCGTTAATGACCTACCGCAATTCCTACCAGATAATAAAAAAGTGCGGATGACCTCAAATATATGCTAAAATTAATTCCATGAAGATGCCATAAAACTACAGCACAGTTTAGGCAACTTTACAAACTGGTGCGTTATCAATCAACTTACAATTAATACGAAGTTTTATCATTCAGTACAAATAAAACGATACCTTTTAGTAAAAACCAGGTATGAAATTCTTGTTATTTAATTTACGAAAGAAAATTAAATTTAAGCGCGTATTACTATTTCTTCGAAAATGATAGGCTTGTTGCTAATGCTAAACGTGCCCAATATCTCTCATATTACATTTTCTCATTGCAAGCGTTTGAGGCCTCATTAATGGGACCATTACAAGCATTTAAGGCGTAAGACAAGAGCGGTTTCAAAGAATAGTAATTTGTATCTAAGCCCACAACACTAAACTTTGAATCAAATGTAGACTTTTTTGTTGTGTATTAATATCAAATGTTAAACAGTATTACTCAAATTTACATAAATTGGAATATTTCAATTGAAAGGTTTCTTGTTAAAGCAGTCCTTTTCAAAGACAAAAAGAAATGTTTGTCAGGAGAATAAGAAACGTTCCCTAATATATACACACTGTCACTACGATACTTTCTGCGTGTTCTAGAAGATATCACGATTATATTTATTGTTTAAATTTTATATTTCGCACAGCAAAATATTAACAAAATACAAAGTACACAATTTCGTTACAGATTGACAAGGGCTGTTTTTGCAAGAAAGAAGAAAAGAACTTCAATTTCAATTATAAAGAAATGAAACAAAGAAAAATCCGATTTCAATGATACAAATACAGCATTTTCTTGTAAGTTTCACATTTATACGTGCTTTGCACTCAGCATTTTGTTTCTCACTTTTATTTTTGGACGTTAATGAAACCGTAGATTAATGAAACAAAAAGCGATCTGAAAGAAAATGCACGAAGTTCTTCTTTAGTATCAACGCAACAACAATGTATTTTCTCCCCTGCTTTCATATATTTATAAACAATCTATGAAGCTAGTTGTTTGTGTCTTTGCGGGGAGAACGAAGAAAACAATAGTTCTGCCAACAAAGAAAACAACATAGATGGCAGCAGAACAGAAGGCCTATACTAAGAAAGGTTGTACAACACACTATTATATTGTGCGCGGTAGCTATAGCGGTAGAGTGAAGTAAATTTTCACAAGGAAACAAAAGGCTTTTTAATACCAGCTATAAGCGAAGCTGCTTCGACAGACATCTCTAATGACTGCACTGACTCCATTATAAACGTAACACCATAAAATGACGCATCCATCCATCATTTTTTAGTGCAATAAGTATCGGAAGTAGAGCTAATTCGGAAGCTGAGCCATCGACATCAACATCTGAAGAAGCTGGAGTAGAAACTAAATGTGAAACATCTTATTTCCGCCGTGTTGCAGCCGTAGAAGACCTTGGCGATACAAAGGCTCCTCAGCCGCATCTTGCAAATTTTCCAGTTTCCAAATTTACTGGTACAATTCGACGATTTCGTCCAATATGGTATAAAACGTGGAACTGGCTCAAGTATTCTGTGATGTTAGATGCTGCCTTTTGCTTCCCATGCCGGAAATATCCATCAAGAAACAGTGATCAATCATTTGTACATAATGGTTTTAGAGACTGGAAACATGCGACCGAGAAAAATAAGGGATTCTCTCGTCATGGCGAATCTGATACTCATAGGTACGCCATGGCTTGCTACTTGGAGCAACTGAAACGTGAGGACTCGGGTGAAACGGTCAGGAAACAAGTGTGTAGTGGTGTAATTGTGAAGAATAGGTACTATGTGAAAAGTGTGATGGAAGTTATTCAATTCTTGGCTTTAAATCAGTTGTCGTTCAGGGGAGATTCTGGGTGTGAGCGACCCGGAGAACATTCAAGTGGGTTGTTCTTAAATCTGTTTGAATTTAGTATTCGTAAAGATCCGAAATTAGCAGAGATTGTCAAAACCATCCCTGCCAATGCAGGGTACACTAGCCCGGATATTCAGAATGAAATAATTCATTTCATGGCAGAATCTGTTGTGAGAAAAATAGTGAATGTAGCGAACGAAAGCACATTTTTTTCATTACTTGCAGATGAAACCAGAGACAAGCAACGAATCGAAGATTTGTCTGTCGCAGTTAGGTACCTTGCGAACTTTAAAGTACAAGAAAGATGCGTAGCTATACTGAAGTTGGACAAGCAAGATGCTGTCATCATTAAGAATGCCATCTTAGACTGTTTAAGGAAAGTAGAATTCAGAACCGAAAACATAATAGCGCAGTGCTACGATGGAGCACCAGTCATGAGCGGACAGAAAAGGGGAGTACAAGAATTATTGTCTGAGGATTTGAAGGGGAATATTTTGTTTGTTCACTGCTTCAATCACCAGTTGCACTTGGTTGTTACTAGAGCAATTGAATTAGTCCCTGAACTGAAAGAGTTCTTCGATATTTGTCAACAACTGTATTGCTTTTTCAGAAAAGGACACGTTGCAGCAGAATACGCAGGAAAGAGTTTAAAGCGATTGTTGGAACAACGTTGGACTGGACATCTAGACACAGTCACAGTGATTCATGATGACAGGATTCACATATTAAGTGCGCTGATAGCAATCCAAACTTCCCACGAAGAACTTGCCTCATTGAAAGTTGAAGCTACCGGATTACTGCATCAAATCTCTACTAAGACTTTCTGCTTCCTTGAGGAACTCATGTTCAAGGTGCTTGGATATCTAAAACCGGCAAATGCACTGCTACAAAGAAGAGATTTTGACATTGATGCTGCTGTGAAGTTAATAGAATCAGTAACGGAACAACTCCGATCTTGTCGGTAAGACGTAGAAGTATTTGGAAATCTCCTCGATGATGCAATGAAGGCATATGTATTGAACACTTCGACTCAGCCACCATTAAAACGCAAATGCACGATCGCCAGTACGTTCGCTGATTCGGTTGTTGATTTGGAAGTCATAAATTTGGAAAAGAGAAATGAAGACGACAATAAGTTGAGAAGATTATTCTACGAAGTTCTCGATCTCTCCATTGAAGAAATTGGCAGCAGATTTAGTGAGACAGGGACGGATGTGATCGGAGCTATTCAATACTTGCTAAGTGGTAACAGAAGTGAAGAAAATTTGAAACCTCTGTGCGATGTTGTGAAATACAAAGAAAACCATTGCAAAATTCTTCAGAATTTGAAGCAGGAATTAGATCTGGCAAATCGACTGATGAGCGAGACTACATCTCTGGAGCAGCTCGCAGAACAAATTGGGAAGTATGGTGAGGCTTTTCCGGGCCTAAAGATGCTTACAGAAGCTGCTCTAATTATTCCGTCTTCCACGGCCACGGTGGAAAATTCCTTTTCACATCTAACGGCTCTCCTTCGTCCCCAACGCCTCTCCATGGGACAGGAAAGAAAATCGGACCTCGTTCTCTTGGCTTATAATAAAGATATCCTGCGAGCACTAGATCTAGACCAGCTGGTCACTGAGTTTGCGAAGTGCTCGCGTAAACTTCTTTTATTGTAAGATTGTTGGATAAAGAATGTTAGAAATAATGTCTGCTTATTTCAATTATGTCAGGATTGTGTTTTTTTATTCAATTTTTACAGATAAAAGTATCTCATAACTTGCTTGTGATAAGCGTTCTGTAATTCTCAAATAATTTAATATGCAGTGTTACCGAATTTCACCCAAATACATTAATAGTTTGTATTTATCTGTAATACTTAACACATAATATATATATATACTAAACGAAAAATATACATTAAAAATGATACTCGGTAGTTTTGGATTTTGTACTGTAATATTTGTCAGTATATTCTTTGTCAAAAATGCTACAACCTTGTTATAGATTTCGTGAATAATAAATTATATATAAATAAATAGTTTTGTGTTGCTCCTTGACGTCTTCCCCGTCATTGCCCCCTCTGTATTCATCATTGCCCCCCCTAAGTAACCGGGCTGGCTACGGGCCTGGACGGGACCTACAGTTTTTGGTAAAGTGGGCTCCAACCAACTGCGTTTAATGGATCCCTGCGGAATTAGAACTCGTGATCATGCACACAGAAAACGAGCGTTCTAATCTGTTAGCCGCCCCAAGGTCTCCAACGGGGGAGGGGTATTTTGTATACAACTTCAAAACTTAAGTACATCTCCCAAAATAAACACAAATTAATACCGGATTCAATGACAATATCCTTTTTAGACAAGATATCTTTTCGCTTAGCAACTCCGAACAAAGTACAAGCAATGGTAGTGCGGTATAACAAAAAATAAAAAAAAAATATTTAAATGTTGACGGGTACAACAAAATACCCCCTTGATAGCCCATGTTAAAAAAAAAATACCTTGGTGGTGTAGGAGTAATTTTTTAAAAACTGATTTTCAACAGTTACAGCTTCGTCGCCTGAGGTAACTTTCACATGTCCCAGTACATAAATGCTGGTGTTGATACATCAGGTTCTGATGCCCATACAACGTAGTGTTGGCCGAAATGAACTGGAGCCATTCTTTCGGAACTATTCCGTCCGCGGAGCTGGAGCTTAAATCTTTGGCTCCAGCTCCGAGTATGGCTCCGGACTCAGCTGTCTGCCAAGACATGTCTCCTTCTCTTGACTAGCTCTCTCGGAATAGTTCCGAGGCTCGCTTGCTAGACGTTCTTGTATAATAACATTAAGTAGTAATATGAATGAGAAACTCGGAACTGTTGTGCGAGTTTCTACTTTGAAGAACTGGAGGGAGGATTTTCAACACCTGAAAATGTAAGCAGCAACTGGATTTTCAACCCCCCGTAGTCCTATTGTTTGTGTTCAAAGAGTAAAAGACTACCGAAAATTGGGCGGGAGAAGGAAGAGAAGAGAAGTATTGTCCGTTCCATCCATTTCTTTCAAATCCAGTGGTTTTCTAAA
>JAGDQP010062502.1:0-11868 GCA_022664845.1 Lepisma saccharinum
AGACAAAAGCACGTCGATGAAATATATGCTGAGTGGGAGAAGCTACAACAAAAAACTCCCAAATCATTGAGATCAGTAAGGAAAGGACTCGTGGATCCAGAAGGAGAGGAGATGGATTTCCTGGCTGAGCTAGATAAAGGAGCATCCAGAAAAAGAATGAGAACGCCGGAAGAAGAAGAACGAGCCAAAAGATACAAACAGGAAACGGAAAATGAAGAGCTTAAAATAAGAAATGCATATCTGGAAGGAAGATTAGAGGAGTTAGAGAAAACCAGAGAGAAATTGGAAAGAGAAAACAACAGGTTGAAAGAATTTGAAACTAAATTAGTAATATGGCAAACAAAGGTTGAGGAAAGGGAACGGGAAGTGGAGAAATATGAGCGAACAATTAATGAGCTGAAGGAAGACGCAATACATGGCTCTGTAAAAAATAAAGGAGTTGGAAGTCACAATTGAGCAGACTGAAAGAAGAAGGATCGAGACGGAAGAAAAGTTAACTGCAAGAAGAAAAGATACGCAACATATATATATGGAAAACGGTAATCTAAGAGCGGCAAAGGAGGCGCCGACTCAGACATCAATGGTTACTTTTGCAGAAATGTTAAAAAAAGGATAATACTAAAATTCCGGAGAAAACCAAGCTGATAAAGTCTACCAAAAGAAACACCAAACCCACGATAATGATCAAACCAAAACCAGGAGAATCGCTGAAAGATACAAGAATGAGGATAACTAAGTCTATACAGAGACAAGAAAAAATCAATTTCCAAATGATCGAAACAAAAACCGCGATTCTACTACAGATGGCAACTACTTCAGATGAGGAAAAACTCTTGAATCATCCAAACATGAAGCAGAATTTTGATATGACGAATAGAAGCGAAAAGAGGAACCCGATGATGATAACCTACAGCATTCCGACGGAGATGAAGGAAGCAGAAGTGGTGGAAGAATTGCTGGTTAGAAACCTACAAGATATCACTGATGAACAACGTCAATTAATAAAACCATGATTCAAAACGGGCCCTAGAGGACAGGATCGATATCATCTTGTGATTGAGGTACCTAGACAGGTTAGGCAAATATTAATACAGAATCCGAAAATTTATATAGGGTACGAGGTGACCAACATTAAAGATTACCTAGTGGTCACAACTTGCCTAAAATGTTTTGACTACGGGCATATAGCAAATCATTGCAAAAACGATTCACGATGTGGAAATTGTGGCGACAAAAGCCACAAGAAAAACGCCTGCAAAGAGAAAGAAAAGAAGGTCTGTGTGCCTTGCTTTTCGAGGGGTAAGAAATGCGGGGGTAAACAAAATGAGTGTCCCCAATATAAATTAAGCTTCCAAAGGACGATTGATAGGCTTGGCTATGGATCTTGGTCCAAATCAGGCCGAGGACCAGGATAATAAACAAAGGAAAAAGCGCCCCCGTGTAAAATTAAAAGGAATCTGGTTAGACTAATGGAATTTAACAAAAATAAAAAAATTGAATTTATCAACAATTGGTTAACCAACAGTTATACGAAACCAACAGATAATTACTTCACGATGAAGCTGGGACACATTGACCTAGAGGATAGCAATCAGGTTATTCTTCATTTTATTAACCCCGAACTTAGCACATTTCCCAGAGGATTTGCGTAGATAGTGGCATTATCCCATGATATATTTGAGTTAGAAGAAATGAAGCAAGAAGAGACAGAAATTCAACATAATAATTCCCTGAAAATATATTTTTCGACCAACAGGTATGGATGTGGCTTTATGCACATAAAATCAAGAAGATAAAACTTTACGGAGGATTTGGATAAGACATTAAATCTACTGTCTTACTTTATGGGAACTACAAGGGAAAAGATAGTAATACCAGCTATTGGAATGGGTTTATGGAGAACGGACCCATATGCAGTTCTGAAGAGAATTAAAGAATATTGATTAATTAAAAATATAGGATTTGAAATGATAATAAATGATCATTTACTCTTCAGAACCATCAACAAGGCATTGAATGAATTAAAAATGAGACATCCAAGAACATAGAAAACAGGGATGAAGAGGAAAAGACAAATATGGATCCTTCAAGAGAAGAATTGGAAGAAATAAAGAAAAAACAGAACACAGAGTTGATAGACGGACCATCAACAGCTGGGAAACATAACTCGAAGAAGAAAAAGAAGAACTGGAAATCTTGGATACCGAGACTGTACAAGAGAAAAGGAATAAAGAATATTAATCAAGATATAGAGGACATCGAGATAGAAGACACACAAGATCAAAACGATTGGAGAATCAGAAATGAAGAAAGCCAAGCTGCAGTAGAAATTTCGATAGAAAACAAAAAGGAGACTTGCTTTAATCCAAACACATTTTACGAGAACCTTAACTTAAATTACAACTTAACGAAATTGGAAAAACCTTTGATGCTGACAGCGGCATTACGAATAATTGTTAGAAATCTACATCCATCTGGAAAAACAATAACCTTCCCTATAATTGAGGAGGTTGATAAGATTAACCTTAGGGCCAATGGAATTACCAGCGATCCACAAGATTTGCTTACATTAATTGATAAAGTCTTCGAGAGGAGGAATGAATCGTTCCACACGAATAATATCTACAGGAAGGATAGTCTTCATTCCAGCGGAAAAGTTTCCCGCCTGCTATGTTCACACACGACAACCATAATCATCTTCAAAGTAGCCCAAATTAATTTGGATAGATCTAAATTAGCAACAGCAGAAATTAGGCAATTTTGCGAACAGGAAGAGGTGGACATATCATGTATGCAGGAGCCATATACCTACAAAGGAAAACTGATCAATATGCCACTGAGTGCTGTAACAATACTGCCTGAGGATCCGAACCCAATGGTTGCGGTAGTGATTTTTAATCGGCAAATAAATACACTCGTACACCTAAAATATGCCGATAAATGGACGCTCTGTGTCGATATAGCAAGGAGAAAACATAAAATAACAATTGTGAATGTATATTGTCAATTCTCCATCCCGAGGGAGATCTTCGTCCAAAAGATAGAAGACATATTACTTGGATTTTTGTATAAGGATATCATTATTTTGGGGGATTTCAACGCTAAGTCTTCGCTCTGGCACTGCCGTGATACAGATGACAACGGAGAGATGTTCGAAGAGTTAATAGAACAACATAACCTTGTGGTCTTAAACAGAGAGGGACAACCACCTACCTTTAGAGGCAGAGCCGGAGCGGAATCAAACATAGACGTTACACTGTCTAGGGGAGATATTTCAAATTATATATTTAACTGGATTGTTCATGACTGTGCAACTACTAGTGCCCACAACGTCGTCCGCTTTAATATAGAATTTAACAGAAATGAATCTGATGGAGAAGATGAAAATGAAGGAAATAACACCAAGTATAACATTAGTTAAATAAATAATCAGAAATTTGTGGAAAAATTGAAACTTCCTCAAATTGAACATAATTGTAATCTGATGGAACTGACAACTAACCTAGAAGATGCAATATGGACAGCAATAAGAAGTTCAACGCCCAAAATTAAACAGAGCAATAAAAAAGAAGAACTGTAAAATAAATGTACAACAAACCTAGCAAGTACCAAGCATTTTTCGCTCAAGGCTGAGAAAAGTTCAATAATACAAGTAAAACATTTTAACTGTTTCATCAATCATGAAACGCGCATCTGCTCGCCTGGATTTGTAAGAGCAGACAGAGAAGGACTGCGAGATTTCCCGAAGTTGCCTTGTTCCGAAGATAGTCGAAGTCTGTTCATTCTTTAGCCCGTAGCTATAAGTGTATGTCACTACACGACCCAGCTCCAAGCAGAAGCCAAGAGAGACACTTCGAACAGTGTCTAGAGTTCAAGCTTCTACTTGGCGTGTATGTCGTTGCTGCCTAAACGTGGTTGCTGTCAGCTACCTCCGATCGCATTCCAGTCAGAGCCCCTAGTACAGCGCGTAGAACCTAATCCGATTTTTGATCCAGCAGAAGCGTTTGCAATGTTGTAGATTATTATGACTGTATAATGTTATTTGCTTTATTGTCTAACATATAACAGAATGTAGTTTAAGATGAAAGTAGCTGCTATGTCAGTGATAAAGGGCTGAATCAAAACCAAACCTTATTACCAGTAAACAAAACAATAAATAATCCATTTAAAAAAAAAAAAAGTGGATAGACGCTGTCTACCCTGTCTATCCCCATGCTTCGCTACTGGTCTTCACATATTCGTAGAATAGCTCTAATATGGATTAAAATTTTTAAACATTTGGAACACAAGAATCTTCGACACGCATCATATTTTATAGTGATATCTTATCTATAATCTGTAATTGAGTCCATTAGCTTATTTCTATCAGAATGTACAAAGATGAAGCATTACTTACAAGGTAAAATCATCTAATAATTCACAGATGTCAGTAACGCTGTGTTTTTCCTCCTATATGCTTATAATATGTAAATATTCTGGACTTTTGATTAATGGAAATAAAACTTAATACAAACCTCTTTGATATGGTATATTAGACAATTTCGTTGGGCTCGTAGTTTTAGAGAGTTTGGGGGAAATGTATGTCAGAGTGTAAATGCGGGTTTAATGCTTATTAACATTAAATAATATGTGGGGCTTAGAAGCAAAAGCTGCAATCTCCACTCCAGAAAATTTTACAGGATAGTCAAAAGAAAATGTATGGTGGTAAATATAATAGCATAATTTTTCCTCTGTCTCCTACGCAAAAAGCGAAACAAAACAAAAAAAACTACATACTACACAAAGAATTAGGGCTTTACCTTCATTTACCTTTATTAGACACTTAAAATGTATACAATTCCATCAAAATCTCGGTTTCCCAAAAAATGGAGATTGCAGCTTCTGCTTCTAAGCCCCATACATATAGTATATTTATTGGTTGCGTATTCTTTTACCGGGAACGTATTCTCCAATGTCTCCTCTATCAAACGGTGTACTAAAAACTTGCCTTTTTGACTTTATAAGAGGTGTTATAAGGCAATAAAAGTCGAAAAGTGTATTGTAAATGTCAGTGCGTGACGCATGGAATCGCTCCTGAATAGATGGAAACTCATCTAAAAAGATTACGTTCCCATCGAAGAGAACAACCATACATCCTATCTTTCTCCGATCGGAAATTTCTCACTTTTTATCCGATGAAACTCCGCTCTCGTAAGATGAAACATTCCGCCCAATTCGAGCGGGATTTCGCTCTTTTGAATTTAATATATACAAATACGTTGGTGGTGAACAAAAAATATCCCAGTATCACTCAACACCAGCAGTGTTGTCAATGTAGAGGAAGCTACAATTTCGGATTACACCACTAGTATCTCTGCACAACGTTTGTATACTTTCAGGTAGGGAAATTCCTTCTCATGCTCTGTCTCTGGTAATATTTTTTACAAGCGTTCCTTAATGATGAGCGAGGTTTTATTTTCTTCAAAACTTCTTAATGTATAGGAATAATTTTCAACACAAGAACTCTCTCTCTGTGCCTTTGATTTTCAGTATAGTTCAATGACATATTTGGCAGCGATACTTTTGGGATCCCTTCTTAAAGAAATCATGAAAATAGAAGAGTTCGTTGAAGCATTTTAATAGGGTAATAATGTACAGTTTCCCTTAATAGAACAAATTTATTTCTTCAATCATTAAGTCATGGGCGTTCTACTAGTTATGGGGTTGATGGACCACATACAGAGAACACACACTGCAAAAAGAACGATATACGTTGCCCAGGAATGTCTAATACTAAATTTCTTTAGGGGAAAGATATTTCCAGTAAAAACGACTGGAAGTAGTTGATTCCTGTGTTTTTGTTTTCTGTGTAATGCACTAAAAAAGTCAAAGGTTAGTAGTATTAGTAGTAGAAGTAAAATTGTCAGTGTTGGCAACATATTTTATTCACTTCGCAACAACGGGCGGGCAAATCAGCTAGTATACCTAATGAAATAGATTTGTATTGAACAATCATGTATTGCCCCTTTTGACAAGGATTTTATAGTTATATTATTAATCATCCAGATTCAATATCTGGATGTACAAAAAATTTTCATCTCAGTACCCCACATCAGAAGTGAAAATACCATTAATACTGACGCAGACTCATCAAACTAGGTTAGTCCAACTTGCTGCGAAAACGTCCTCGAGTCTTGTTGTTTTATTCCGAATTGCTTACGTTATAATAAAGAAAGGCGAGAAAGACTGTCAGTGCTTTGAAAACTAAAGAGATTTTGTTTAAACGGGAAGCATTTAACTTGCTATTTGGAAGTAATGAAGCAATACTAAATACTAATTTCTCAACGCGACATTCTAACCATCTGTCTCCAATAAAAGAAGTCGTCTCTGCGGGAAAGATGTAAGGATTGTGCTGTAAAACAGTCAACGTGTGATTGTGTTTGTGCTGTGATGAACGTTATCAAGGTCGAATTTTCTTTTATGAAGATCCAACGCAATTATTATTAATTAAAATTTAAATGATTTGTAACATATCTACTCTATTAAGTATTTATTTGAATGCATTTATGTGATTTCCAAACGCCGCACCACAGAGGCGGCGTTTGGGGGTTGCAACTGGGGCAACCACCCCAGGCCCCGCGTTCCGAGTTGATATTTTTCTTACTCAAGGATATAAAAGTTGATTTGTAAAAAAAAAGTTTACAAATAAACTAGTTTGTATAGTTTCCATGCGAAATGGAAATGAATAAAGAAGCACTTGTAATTAGCAATGCAGTTTTTAAAATATATTGTACTTTCTTTAAATAAATTATGTCAGATTTTTTTTCATTTTTTAACATAGCTTGGCTTATGTTACGTTGATTATAATCAGAGCGAGTGCTGAAAGTGTGCGCCATTTTCATCAAGGTACGCCGCTATCCTTTGTTGCATATTATATTCTCTGTGACTCGCTGCAGTTTCTCCGGTGATGTTGCTGATATCAACCGAAATGTTGTCCTTCAACTGTTGTAGCGTACGTAGTTTGTTAATATACAACCCTGTACGTCAGTAAAACCCACACAAATAAACCCGAGCTGTTTAGATCGGGTGGTCTTGGGGGCCACAACCCTTTAGAGATGAGGCAGTTGGGGAAGAATATGTTAATCAGTTTCACAGATATATTGAACGTGTGGCATAATTGCTGCCATCTGTCGGACCATCTACACACCATTCGACTCGGCAAGACCCACGGATTAACGTGTCGTAATTTTGATCGGTTATATGCATCGACTGCGGAATTATTAGTAAATTCATTGGGCCAGTTCTTCAAGAATCACCCTGTACTTTAAAGGTGACAAGACCAGAAAAAAACCCATGGTAAATAGAACGAGTTACAGGTTCAGCACCATTTTGTGTATGTATATCGCTCCTCGTATTCTTACTTCTTACTACTAATATAACAAATGTTACTGTACTCTGCCTTTCATAACACACTGGAATAGGAGCAAATCGAAAGGAAAATAAGTTAGTTAAGCTAGTTAAAGTAAGTTATACCTGTTCACTGGAATCAACAGACCAAGTTGGCACGGTTTCTAAGTTTTTTATCTCTTCCAAAAACTTTTCGGCTTTACGGTCCATCTCCCGGATGTGCAACAAAAGATCGAGATGCTGTTGAAAAAAGAAAAGGATCTAAACATATGAAGTCATTGAACAGTTTGAAAAGAAAGATGAAGTAAGGAGACTACTAATAACTATAGGGCAAATTGTAAATAGAAGTAGAAAATAAAAATAGAAAAACACATAAATTTAAATTTAAAAGCGATTTGAAGTCGCTTAAAAACGAGTACTGTTACAGAAAAGAATAGAATATCGTCGCAGAATTTACAAAACCGCTGAAGTCACAAAGTGTAGATTTTACAGGAGGAAGAAAAACGAACTAAATTTGTATTGAAGTCCGGCATACGGGGTATTACTCTTAACGACATTACACTACTATCTGTTAGAGAAACGAAGAACTACTTTGGCGGTAGCTGCATTGACAGACTGCGAGTTGAAACATGCAGCCAATAATTTTCGCCCAAAGTGGCTGTTAGACGATATTGTAAAATCGGCGACGATATAGTGAAACGAGCAGTTTTCTTTTAAACCGAAAGCGTAATTAAAAATAAGAAAAAAAAAAGCTTAACTTAAATGAAGATTGTCAAGCGTAAATTACAGAAATTTATCCTGTCCTGTCCTTAAAACTACTGTAATTTCCAGATCACAGGTATGAGATAGTATCTGTAATTTAGAACACCTTGATTTTGGGCATATACATGCAAATAAAAGACAATTCTCTCGAAAACACCGAACTACAATACTGTGTGCTCGATACATTTTCAAATTTAAGAATTTCTGAAAAAGCAAAAGAATGAAACAAATCAGCACGAATTTCCAAATATGAACTTGGTTCACACTGAAATTGCCAAATATGAACTTGGTTCACAAATTGTTAGAGAAAGGAGTGAACAAATACCAAACGAAATTCATTCTTATAAGAACAATTTACACATTCAAGAAATATGATAGGTGGAAACAGCATATAACAGCAATCGGGCGCTTATAATAATAATAAATAATTTACGAACTATTACATAATTTTCTTTTTCAATATATGATCTGGTACAGGTGTATTTCCAAAAACATTTGTTCTAGTTCTTCTATCATCGCTTCTCCTTTAATCACATATTTTCTTATCTCTTCCTCTTTAACTCTTTACATTCTGTAGACGACCTCGGGTTGGGGTTGAAATCGATGGGTATATGTGATTTTTTATATATACCTCTGGACCAATCGGCCATAGTTCAGTTGGTAGAGCGCTGGTTTCGCATTCAGGAGACTATCCTGACTGAGGTCTTTCTACAGCTTTTCCTGTCACATCAGGCAAATACCAGGATGGTACCTTGAAATTAGGCCCTAGCTAACTCCTCGCATCCTTTCCCCTGCCCTATTTGGCCTGAGCCATAGATGCCTATAGGCCATAAATAAATTCAAAGTCAAATTATAAAAGCCTGGAGGCCATTACACTCAAGCATAGTATTTTTTATTTAAGTACAGTCTTTCATGTGCTAAAATGTCAATTATTTATAAGCTCCGTTGTCCATCAAGACGTATGAGAAAGTAAGGTAATCATCCTTAATAAAATTCAGCTATACTTGAAGCCACGGTCTGATCGGGAAAATTGTAATAGCACCAGATCAAAGCATTTTGATAAAAGTTCATTTGTAATCACTGTAAGAAGCATAGATTTTCTATGAAAGCAGTGGAAATTCACCTTTTTTTTTCTTTTAAACACCTTCTGTAAGCAACAAATACAAAGTTTGTGCATAATACAATGTTCGATTTGTATCGGGAGATGTTTGAGATTTACCCCTCTCTGGAAAAATCTTCCCCGGCTCTGTTATCCAAAATAATCCCCTAGCCTGGGATGTGAATGGAAAGTTTTTTTTTATTTGGGGACCCGCATTCCACTCCTGCCTCTTAGCATCCATTGCACAAGACAAGTTGTGCACTTTCTGGGACGTGCATCACGAGCAGATATTCGCTCTCCTTGCCTTGGAGCAGGCATGTCCCTAGAGATTCTTGGATTGCCGGAGTTCCGGCATTCCAAAAAGCTCCTGTGTTCCATCAGTCTGAGACTTCTGGGGTTGCGAAACGGACTTTTGCCAGGCGTCCAGAATGTTCTCCTGGCCTTAATATCATATATGGACCTTTTGCATGGGGGGGGGGACCCTTTCTACTTATATCCTATTTATTTAGAAAAACAACAAAGAAACAAAGTACATAACATTTAAGGAGTCAAACAAGGGAACAAGGACAGGACAAAGACAAAACAGGACAACACATAACTTGAGCTGCTTCTTCGTATGGCTTCTTCTTGTTATTCCTGTAACAAGATAAAAAAAAAGCAAACATAGGATTAGGTGCGCATGGATGCGTTGGTAAATCCACAAAGTTTTTTCGCCATCCCATTCTTGGTACTAACTGCATCTTCTTCTTGTCACAGGTTACTCCTTCTGCAGTCTCGTTTCCATTATTCTACAATTTACACAAAATTTCACTTAACTCACACACTCTCTTCCCACTCATTCCACTTGTTTCATCTAGCCGCTTTGCTTCCGGGTTCCAGAAGATCAGCGTTTTTGCACAATTATTAATTATTATCTTTCCTTACTCGCTATATTATCCATCAGCATCTCTTCCATTCACACACTCACACACTTACAGCGTCTCTTGAGACGGTTTCCGCCTCAAGGCGCTAGTTCTTCCTGATTCCAGCAGACACAGTTATTCTAATTATGTTCACATTTTTATTTTTATTTTTTTAAGCGGCTTTTCGGAGTGTCTGCTCCCGGATCTGCGGTAATGGGGTGGCCTTTTGGTTTCTCCATTTAATTATTATAAACTTAAACTTACCTTAAGCGTAGTAAGTGATTTCGTGTGCGCAAACGAACGAACTATGGCGAAAGAATTCGATCTTTTGGACTTTACCAGAGAAGGACGGGTGAAATTCGAAAAAGAATTTAAGTCAGAAAACAAACAATCATCTAATAACCCGTTTACGTTAAGATGGCAAGATAAAATAAAAAAGAAGCTGATAAACACCAGCACACCCCAGATCGTCCAGAGAAGAAAGAAAGTTAAGACAAAAGCACGTCGATGAAATATATGCTGAGTGGGAGAAGCTACAACAAAAAACTCCCAAATCATTGAGATCAGTAAGGAAAGGACTCGTGGATCCAGAAGGAGAGGAGATGGATTTCCTGGCTGAGCTAGATAAAGGAGCATCCAGAAAAAGAATGAGAACGCCGGAAGAAGAAGAACGAGCCAAAAGATACAAACAGGAAACGGAAAATGAAGAGCTTAAAATAAGAAATGCATATCTGGAAGGAAGATTAGAGGAGTTAGAGAAAACCAGAGAGAAATTGGAAAGAGAAAACAACAGGTTGAAAGAATTTGAAACTAAATTAGTAATATGGCAAACAAAGGTTGAGGAAAGGGAACGGGAAGTGGAGAAATATGAGCGAACAATTAATGAGCTGAAGGAAGACGCAATACATGGCTCTGTAAAAAATAAAGGAGTTGGAAGTCACAATTGAGCAGACTGAAAGAAGAAGGATCGAGACGGAAGAAAAGTTAACTGCAAGAAGAAAAGATACGCAACATATATATATGGAAAACGGTAATCTAAGAGCGGCAAAGGAGGCGCCGACTCAGACATCAATGGTTACTTTTGCAGAAATGTTAAAAAAAGGATAATACTAAAATTCCGGAGAAAACCAAGCTGATAAAGTCTACCAAAAGAAACACCAAACCCACGATAATGATCAAACCAAAACCAGGAGAATCGCTGAAAGATACAAGAATGAGGATAACTAAGTCTATACAGAGACAAGAAAAAATCAATTTCCAAATGATCGAAACAAAAACCGCGATTCTACTACAGATGGCAACTACTTCAGATGAGGAAAAACTCTTGAATCATCCAAACATGAAGCAGAATTTTGATATGACGAATAGAAGCGAAAAGAGGAACCCGATGATGATAACCTACAGCATTCCGACGGAGATGAAGGAAGCAGAAGTGGTGGAAGAATTGCTGGTTAGAAACCTACAAGATATCACTGATGAACAACGTCAATTAATAAAACCATGATTCAAAACGGGCCCTAGAGGACAGGATCGATATCATCTTGTGATTGAGGTACCTAGACAGGTTAGGCAAATATTAATACAGAATCCGAAAATTTATATAGGGTACGAGGTGACCAACATTAAAGATTACCTAGTGGTCACAACTTGCCTAAAATGTTTTGACTACGGGCATATAGCAAATCATTGCAAAAACGATTCACGATGTGGAAATTGTGG
>JAGDQP010062503.1:0-11868 GCA_022664845.1 Lepisma saccharinum
TGATTCTATAAAGTAACGCGTGTCGCACACATCTACATTCGAAACTACCTGGCCTACTTCCAATGGTTTCTATTTTCTTTCATTTCATCCTTGATTTTCTCTATTTTAACAAATTTGTAATTTGAATTATTTATTTTCCACTTTATATATCAATTCTCTCATTTTGTATCTACGCGTTTTCGTCATTTTGTTCCTTTACCTTCTTAGTACTTTCCTGATTTTCTCATTCAATACCTTCCGAGCAAGTATGCTCTTTTCAAATTGCAATTGTTAATCTTTACGCTTAAATCTATGACTCCTCCCTCGTAAATCTATGACACAAAAGTAAACAGATAGGACAAAACTTTCATTATGCAAATAATACTTCCTAGGAAAAGACTTCCCAAATAGACATTTGATATAAACTATATAATCTCGTCACAAAGAAAATGTATCCGTGAAATAAATTTCTCTTGCGAATTTGTTTTACGGTTGTATATATCGTTTGGTCAAAACAACGGATTTTAACCTTTTTCAGCTTTACCCGGATATATGCTACTCGATGCTGATGGTAAATAGTAGGTTCATCGTTAATAGCGGTGTAGCTATATCAATTAAAAATATAGGGCCAATTTGTGGCCACTAAAATTGCCACTGAGCGTTATTGGGTTAACCCATTAACGCTTAAAATTAAATAATACATGAAAATTTAATTTCATTTCATTTTCTGCACGTCTTTAACAATGCCATAATTTCTCAGCATTGATTTTTTTTATTTATGGCCTTTAGGCATCTATGGCTCAGGCCTTGGTAGAGGAAGGTAAAATATTCGTAAAGGTGTCGGCAACGGCCTATTTTGAAGGTACCATCCCTGTGAAATAGTTTGTCAGGATGGTCGACCGCTGGGATCGGGACGACCTCTCGAATAATACGCCAACATCTTAGTTGCGCCAAAATCTGTCCAACCGTTGAGAAAAAAAAAAAAGTAAATGTCAAATCTATCACCTGCCTTCTAATTCATTGTAACCATGGTTCACCACGCAAATGCCTGCATGTTCGCCTCTGTAAGGCCCTGGCCAATACCTTCCTCACTTTGGACGGCCTTAAATAATTTCCTTACTGCCTTGTGAATATATATAGTCAGTCATTTCCCTATCACCTCAACTGATTTTCGTAATGGATAACACTGGACTTCTACAATCGAAAAATTAATTTCAACAAATCATTTAGATTCCAAATATAAGGAAAGATTGCACAATCATTTAAATAACTTTATAATACCGTCATTCTATACAACAGTTCATTTGATATACACTAGCTGTGCACTTTCAGTTTGTAGGGTCTCTGGATTCCAAATTATAGCTTATCAAACATATATTATTCTTGCTTGACCGCCTACATTCTACTTCCACACTCACTGCATATGATATACACTTCCTGTGCATTTACAGTATATATGGCTTTTGACTCGCCAAACTCCATATACCAACAAATAAACGCCTCAGGGGGGGGGGGGTTCTCTGGCTGTTTGGTTGATGCTGGGTCTGGTTCACTATTTCAAAACTAATTACTTTTCACTCCTACTTACTCATTTAATTCTAAGGACGAAAGTGGCCTAAGATGGCCTGTAGTTCTAGTAACTATTATCCAAAGCCGTTGAAACTGTGCTTTTTTTTACTTACAATTAACAGATATTAAAAAGCTTCCATCACTCATATTATCTAAATGTCACCCTGTAGAAACTAGGGTGCGTCTTTATCGTGTTTCACTAGATGCATCGTACACGGCAATTAGTTGAAGTGTTCTATCCTGAATTCGGATATTGTTTAACATAATCATACGAAAACTAACAGACACGATGCACAAAACTACGATTAACAGATATTCATAACTATCTACTGCAATGAAATTTAAGTACAAAGAATAGGCTGCTTACCTAAGATCAACTTGGAAGCCAATCGCTTGAAGATGGAAGAATTAATAAAAAAAAAAAAAAAAAAAAACCTCAGAAATTAAATAAAATATAATCGGAACTTACAAAATAACTTGCTGTTATTGTCGTAGATACGGTTTGACAATATAACTACAATAGCTGCATTATTAAAACTGTCGACAATAATCAAATTTTATTATACACTTTTCTTATTATAAACGCAAAAGAGAGCAAAAGCCATAAAGTAAATTCTTACAAAGTGACTGGAAATTTCTCAATTATCTGTAATTCAAATCTTATTCAGAAAGAAAGATGAGCCCTTTACCCCCCCCCCCCCCCATGTATCGTAAAGCTATGCACAGCAGAGATATCATTTGAATTCATGCTCATCATTGTTTGATGTCCAGACATCAATCAATCATTACTTGCTGTTAAATGGTGTGAAGCTCAAAAGAAATTCGGATTTGCGCTCACCACTGGTAGATGGGGACGTCGGTTCGATCCCGGCTCATACCATGCTGAGCCTTCCCCCACTTCCTTTATTCCATCATCTTTCATTCGGCCTGCCTCAGAAGTGGTTTTGTTATTGCTGCCTAAAGACCTTAAATAAACTTTTAACTAACTATAAACATTTTTTAAGTATACCATATTTAGCGCTTACCTTACAGTAACGACGACTTGGGGACATTTTCAATACAAGATTGCTTGCCTCGCCTTAGTAAATCCTTACTGGTGAACCTACTTAATAATGGATTATAAATATTAATAATAATGTAACTTTATAATGCTATTTTCGTGAAGTAAGTACAATGAAAAAACAAAAACAAACTACAGTCTTGTTTCCTCTTTTTGTTGATCTTAAAAAGCTTATTGGTTTCCTTCGGTGAGAGGGACCTCCATTTCTTTTTCTGATATCTAAGTGCACATCAGTGTAGGTAATTGTAATGGAATATAAAATTAGCTCCACTACTGTCGGTGTTAGTTTGACTGATGTGCTAATATTAAGCTGATATTTCCAACGCTGTGGTCTGAACGTAAGATAGTATGGCTGTGCCATCTATTGCCATGCACTTGTACTAGGAGCAATGGGTGTTGGATCATGTTCAATGTTTCCAGCTGTAAACTGGAAATCGGAACGTCTTTTTTTTTTTTACAAAAGGCAAAATAATAATTTTTTGAATGTATTGGTGCTTTTTAGGCAGCTATGGCGCAGGTCGCGAAAGGGTTGTCTTTGTTGTCGTAAATGAGTTTGTAAGAAGTGATCTTGCAGTAGAATGAAGCAATCTAGTGCGTTGAAATGAGTGTTTTTTGTTGTGATTTGAATGTTTGTCCGTTATGTTGGTGAATTGTTATCGAGTGCTGAACACTGACAGGTATTCCAGGGAGTGGATTACCTCCCGCATTCCATCGTGAATTTTACTCTTTCCCCCTCCATAAGCTGTAATGTTAAAAATTGTGAATTTAGGTGGGCGCAGGTTTGGCCGGGAATAGCGTTTGATTTCTCGCTTGTTAGAAATGGTAAAATTGGTTGTAAAAGGGGTTAGGGTTTTTGTATTTTTGTCGATGTCGTGTGTGATTTTGTGTGTTTTTAATTGTTTGTTTGTGTGTGCAAAAGTGTCTCCCGCCGAAAAACTTAGTATATATCATAAGTTGGTGTAGTGAGAAAATGGTGGTCTGCTATAGAGGGGCAAGGGGGCATTCATGGAGTGTATGAGAAATTGATGTTCTCTATTCGTGTGAGGGAGCATAGTAAATGCTATGAATAGGAATCACATCAGCTAGTAAGTAACATAATTAGAGCAGGCATAGGCTGTAGGCAGATTGTGATCCGATTTTTCGATAATAACAAAAAAAACCGGAGGACTCGTCGTTCTTGTCGAGACGGAATATCGATGTAATTTTATTGTCAGCAGTGCTCGATTGTTGACGGTAATTGAGTGAAATAGGTAGGAAATATACGATTTTAAATATTCGGATTATCCCTGAGGGCCTTTAGGCAACTTTGGCTCAAGCCGAAGATATTTACGTGTATTACTGTGAGATACGCATGCTCTCTTTCCATCGTACATTTGACCTCTAAATTTTTCATAGGTGTGGGAAACATTTTCGCAACGAACGTCAAAATGGCTTTCTATGTTTTGTTTTTCCATCTGAAGATGTTGATGTGGTAAGTAGTGAGTTCTTTCCAAAATGCTAGTCGTATACGTTTAAATAATGTAGGACGGGACGTAACTTCATTGCAGGTTAGTTAGGTTCGTTTACTTGGCTGTGGTTCCGTAGTTGATGGACATGGATGGACTTTCTGTAGCTTTATTCAAAACTGTTTTAAATTTTTATTATTTTTTTTTTAATTTAAATTTAATTTTGCTATTATTCTGTAGAGCCGATCCAATGACCTTCTGTTCATTTTTGTGTGTGTGTGTGTGTGTGTGTGTGTGTGTGTTTACTACGGTTAGGTTAGACACACATCTTTCAAATACACATCCTTTCCTGTTTGCAAGTTAAGCCACAGTGGCTGGATCGGCTCTGCGAAGCTTCACCCTTTTATTTATTACCGTTTAACAGGCAGTTCTATAATGAGCCAGCGACAACCAACAATACACCGCCCCCCCCCCGTCGTTTTTTCTTCTCCTCTAAGGAACATTTTAAAAAAAGATCATTTTCACCCGTTGTACGAATTGAAGGTTTATAGTATCCCAAGAACAAGCACATCAAGCGAAAGGTTAGTGGAGGGGTTGCATTTAAGATACACTTGGTGTGGGACAGACAGTGATGCGTGTGTCAGGGATTACATTCCTGGGCGAGCTCTTGGAACTAAGGGAAAGGTAGCAACCAGTCCCTTTTGTGTATGTACCATGCGCGGATTAGTGTATTGAAAGTGAGAATTAAGGTGTGTGAGTATGGTCTAGAGAATGCATCTTTGTCCAGTGCAGGTCCCTGGTCCATAACGGTAAGCACTAGTATAGCGGCATATATACGTTTTAAACCACTCTTTCCGTCCAAGTAATTCACACATGCACTTCTCTAAACATTTAGCCAGAACCAGAGAATACATACTTACTTAGAAAGTATGTATTGGTTTCGAGTTGATCAAGAGGCATGCTGGTATACGGAGCAATACCAATGGCGTCACTTCGTGTTCTGGAAAATGTTTGCGATCAAGCAAACACGTGTTAGAAAAAGCCAGGTTAGATTGATATTTCTTTCCATTATACGCGATTCACTTATATATATTTATACTTATTTTAAATGTTAATGCCTTTAGGCATCTGAGACTCAAGAGGCCGAGATACGATGGGGGTGAGAATTGTAGAACGTAAACAGCAGATATCTATTTTGCCTGGTGTGATTGATGAAAAACCCTGGAAAAATCTCAGTCAGGATAATCGGCCCATGGGATCGATCCCAGCACCTCCCGAAAGCTCTGCCAACGTTCTACCATCTACCACAATTAAAAAATATGAATGCTTGCATGCCTGAAATCCCCCCCCCCCGGGTTATTCACACATGAAATTTTCCTTGTACCTATTTTTCACATGTAAAAGCTTCGTCCGACGTTGGTACTTTACTTAATTAGCAGTTACAATAATTTACACTGCCTTTGCTTTGCGAGTTCTGGTAACAGGTAACTATTACGTCACTAATATTTTATATGCATTACTCCTAGTGAGACAAAAAATAGTTATCGAGTAGGGTTTTTGAAGTAATGCATGATAAAGCTTGATTTCTTAACACCAGTGAATATACAGTGAGAATTCCTACAGAGAAGGTTTAGCCTCTCACCAAGGGTCGTCATCCCTGAAACAGCTGACTGACTTTGGGCATAACAGCTACCTAACTGTAATTGCCGGACATGTCCGTCCAAGTGGACAACATGAAAGCGTACTTAAGAAACTATAGCGTTGGCCTATGTACTCATAGCCACCCTGTGTGTAGCATTAAAATCATTATGTTGGAGTGCAAGGGTGAAAATGGAGTTAAATAGTAATCTCATTTTATCAGTTTAATGTTAACATTTCCACCGTAAAACTAACATATATTGGAATAATGTTAGGAGTTAACGATTGATCCGTGCCCCATATATAAATACAGACAGTTGAAAGGTAGGCCTATATATATACAAGGATATAAGCCGGCCGGGTAGCCGTGCTGTTTGAGTCTTTATTCCAACGGCTCGAATGTACCGGGTTCGAGTCCCGGCAGGGATGTGGATTTTAAATGTGTGAATCGTGACGGGGCGAAGTCATAAGCTACTAGACTGGCCCAAGTTTACCAAGATATTTTTCTTCTAAAAACAAATAGGTAGATTCTTTCTAGATTTAAACTTTAACTCAAAATCAACTTACCAAACAATTAAAGAAATCCTGTGTAAATCAACAGTAAATAACAAAATATCTTTTACGTTTTAGCGATAAACAAATTATATACACTTTATGTGCACTTCTAATAATATTATTTTTAAAATAGTAACATTGTTAATAAATGGGAGCCTGAAATGCCTATGATTTTGTTGGTTGTTTGTTTGGTTGATGCGGGGGGTCCTGCTATAGAGTTCGATTCGCTTTCATCTCAACTATTATCCATATTTTCAACTAATTAAAAACAAATTCAAAGGACGAAAGTGGCCAGAAGTCGTCAGGGTGGCCCTGCGGGCCCTTGACATTTAACATATTCAGTCAGTTACCAAGATATAAACGGTATGAAACCTGGGCTAATGTCTAAAATGCAAGGCCCCGTTGCGTTGAAGCTTCGTTGTAAAGTGTAAAGTGCTTATTAGAAGATTCTTTTTTAATAATTCATTTTTCGCTATTAATAATAACCTTTGTTCATCATGAGGTTGCAAGTTCGAATCCCGCCTGGGGCATGCATGGATGTTTGTTGTTGACTTCAAACTGCATTGCTCTCTTATCGTGACACCCGAGGAGTCTACAGTAACTAAAATGGCACATATAAAATGAACGAAAATATTATTTGTCAATCTATTATGCTATTCGTGCTCCACGCCCAAGTAATTACGTTTCAAGTGTAAATATTTAACTTGGAGCGTTGCGTATGCAGGAAGCATTCGAAACTTCGTTATTATTTAAGGCCTTTACGTAACAATAAAATGTTTTACTCTCAAACTGAAATTCCTGGCAGAATCTTTGTGGCAGACCACCAAATGAAAGATGATGGAATAAAGGAACTGGAGGAGAACCCAACATGGCACGATCCGGGATCGAACCGACGTCCCCATCCACCAGAGATGAGCGTAATACCGGTTGTCCGCCGCGGCCGGCCGGCCCAGCTTCTTTTGACCTACACATGATTTAACAGGAAGTATTGATTGATGTCTTGAAATTTGTGAGCATGATTTGAACTGATATATTTACGGTGCATTGATTGCCTTACGATACAAAGAAGGGGGGGGGGGGGGGTTAAAGGCTTTGTCCATTGTGGATAAGAATTGAATTACGGATAATAGAGAAATTTCAAGTCACTTTGTATTTACGGCTTTTTATCTCTTTCTATCGCTTCTTTGTGTATGATTTTTGTCTAAAAAAACACAGCAAACGATGGATTTTCCATACTTTGTATTCCTCGTCTCCAAGAATATCTCTCTCTCGCTCCCTCTGTTCCCTAGGTTCATCATAAGATAAATGTATAATAAAAGTTGATTATTGTCGACAGTTTTAATAATGCAGCTATTGTAGTTATATTGTCAGACCGTAACTACGACAATAACAGCAAACTAATTTTGTAAGTTCAGAAATATTTTATGTAGTTTGTGTGGTTTTTCTTTTAAATTATTCCATCTTCAAGCGAGACTTCCATGTGAATCCTTGGTAAGCAGCCTATTCTTTGTACTAGAATTTCATTGCAGTAGATAGCTATATAAATATCTGTTAATCGTTGTTTTGTACATCGTTATTCTACAGATTGTTTTGTTTTGTACTAGTAAACGAAGGGCTAATTGTTTCTAATATCAGATTGATTGATTTACTAATATCAGATCGTATCTGTTCGTTCTGATTCTACTTATTATAAGATTTCCCCAACTCCTTGTTCACACGTAAAATTTGGTGTTTTTCAAGTATTATTGCCTAAGTGGTGAACTGCCCATTCATACTCATAGAGTGCTCCCCGAGGAACGTCATCTCACTTGACATTGTGAAATCCTTTGAACGCAATTATATTTCATAAAAAGTAAGTATTTTAACATTTGTGGTTTGAGAAGTTTTAATTGTGCTTTGCACTTATCCCCCCCCCCCCCCCCACACACACAAGGATGTCTTATAGCGAATTATAAGTTCAAGCTGAGATACACTTTAAATTTGAAATTCTATTTAATACATTTTGTTTTCACTTTTGTAGCAGCGATGAATCGCTATAAAGGTACATCACATTTACTACATATATGTTTCAGATGGTATTCAAACTGTAAATTTTCATGTTTTAAAAATTTTGTACAGAAGCTTCCTACCTTATCCTTTGGTAGTCACTGTCCTAATCACAACTTGTCTCGTGAAAAATGTGACAATTCTTTGCATGTAAGCAACAGCGCGAGCGCTACTGGCATTGACGGTTTTTTTAATACTGCTTTTGGTTTATCGTGCGATATTATTAAAGGAAATTGAAACTAAATATGCAAGCAGCACCTGGTGTTCCGAGGCGGTCTCCCATCCAAGAACTGACTAGTCCCATTCTGTTTGACTTCGGTGACACCCCCCCATCCCGCCCGAAGTGTTCTTTTTTGCATTGGAAAATACCTGTTGTTTGACGTTGCAAAGTAATTGAAAAGTGTCAGTTCACTTGTAGCTTATATATAATGTTTAGTTGTCTCCTTGTCTTACATTACTTCTGATTCTTATGTATTCAATTTTCGTTCAAAAGATAGGGCAACCGAGAGATTTTAAACATTTTAACTTCCTCTTATTCTATTGTCGACAGGTTCAACAATACAGCTATTGTGGTTATATTGTCAAAACGTAACTACGACAATAACAGCAAAATTAAGTCGGAAGAGATTGAAATATTTTTATTTGAGTGGCTTAATTCTCAAATTTGCATCTTCAAGCAACTTCAGATTGGTAAGCAGCCTTTTCTTTGTACGTTAATTACTTGCAGTACATAGTTATAATTATCTGTTAATCGTAGTTTTGCACATGTCCTAGGGGGAAATAAATAATAGAATGACAAGGGTTATTAGCTGTTGCTACGTCATTTTCGTTTACTAATATAATATTCTTGTCTGTTCCTTATCTCATTGTTCAGAATGAAGCAAGCAATGCTATGCATATCGTATGTCAACGCTACACGCAACATTTTGACGTGTTTTAGCCGGCGACCAGCCCATTCTTACCTCGCGAGAGTTCGCCAGGAACCTCATAACGTTGCGAAAAGCTTAGGCCACAGATTATATGTAATCTCTCTGATGTTATCCTTCGATAGTTGCTGACCTATCACAACCAGTGTATCATCATAAGTGGAAAATTCTTATATGTGCAAACTGCAGTCATGGGTACAAGTTGATCTTTGGAAAATTATGTTGACTTAGCAATCGAAAGGTCCTTAGAACAGATCCCAGCAGACATCTATATTGGCTGATGTTGGGGTAGTACCTAGAAACTAGGCCGTGCCTGACCACCTCCCAATATTCTCTCAGCCTATCTCGGCTTGAGATGCCTAAAGGCCATATATATATTATGAAAAATAAAAGATGCCAACAGCACCTGGTGTTCCCAGGCGGTCACCCATCCAAGTACTGACCAGGCCCGATGCTGCTTGACTTCGGTGATCGGACGAGAACCGGTATATTCAGCATGGTATGGCCGTTGGCGGGAGTTAGTGTTGTCGGTTGAAACCTTTATGAGCATGATATGACTATTCATTTCTTTGCGTTTCATATGTAGGTAAATTTTTAATTTCAAGCATTGTTTAGGCAGGTTAAAAGGCATTCACAGGTGGGGTGTGACAAATTTTAAAACATTCGAAATAAAGGATTATCCATAGACTGCACGATTCCCCAACCTCCCCACTCTTGCTCCGAGTGTGCTCGCCGAGGAATGATATTCCCATTAACATTGTGAAGAGAGAGCTGACGTGATGCCATAGCTTGCGTGTGCTCTAAATGAAAATTAAAATAATAAGCTTTAAAGTAATAAGAAATTCTAAACTTTTTTTTTTCAATAGTGCAATACACATGATGTCTTACAGTATTGAAAGCAACTGTTGATCATCAGGGAATATACCGCCATTCATTAACGGCTATTGCCAAAGAGAACAAGAGATAAGAAAAATAGATAAATTTCATGATCGTCTGAACTGACTTTGTTAAGCTGCAATCCTTGTAGAGTTGAGGCATAGTTGTTGGCTGAAGGAGGCCACTAGATTGACTTTACCAATTTTGATGACAAATTTTACATCTAATTTATTTTATTTACCTTTGTGTTTTTTTATTCTTGTTTGCAGCAGTGAAAGGTTCGAACAGGCGGGTTTCATTTTCGCGTTTTGTGCAATTTCCTTCTATGGTAATTGAGTCCATGTTAGTGTTAAATGGGTTTGTGTCAGTATTGGTAATGGGAAATGTATTTATGTATTGCATTTATCATATTTTCCTCCTTTATTTTTTACCTTTCTGCGTCATGTTAGGATTTGTAACAAGTACATTTACAATACCGAAAAGGAGTTGGAGTACATTCGAAAAGTAATTTTACAAAAACAATGAGTTGATAAACTTAAACGACACCTAATTTTACGGGAGTTGATTTTCCCTTAGACTCGTCATTGGGACCTACTCGGTTGAAATATGGTGAAGGGAATTGACAGGAAACATCTATTCAGCTATGATTTCTACAATTTCATAACACTATAAGAGCCCTATTATTAAGGATAAAGATAGATTTCGCTTTCTCAGGTCATGTGTTGGTCCTTAAAAGGACCTTTTATGGAAGGAGTAACATCGCACAAAGCTTACTTGGAGCTTGTGTACTTAGTTACAGCCTTGGTTCCTTCGCTGACAGCGTGCTTGGCAAGTTCACCAGGCAACAGAAGACGGACAGCTGTTTGGATCTCCCGACTGGTAATGGTGGATCGCTTATTGTAGTGAGCCAAGCGGGATGCCTCTGCAGCAATGCGCTCGAAGATATCATTCACAAAACTGTTCATGATGCTCATGGCCTTGCTTGAGATACCAGTATCGGGATGTACTTGCTTCAACACCTTGTAGATGTAGATGGCATAGCTTTCCTTCCTCCTCCTCTTCTTTTTCTTATCTCCCTTGGAGATGTTTTTCTGGGCCTTGCCTGCCTTTTTGGCGGCTTTTCCACTCGTCTTTGGCGGCATGTTGCTAACGGTCTGCTGGTTAACTCAGAAAACGGGTGAGCCGACCCAACTTCAAAATTGACTTAAGTAACATCGCGACTTTGAATTCGTACCAACCAGTCTGTGCATCGTTTGCTATTCTCGCAGCAACGCAGCTAACAGTGACAAAACTGTGTTTGTTTCTGCAAAAGTGGTGTTTTCTTACTTGTTACAATTTAGAAGATTTGCATCATGTCTGGACGAGGTAAAGGTGGAAAAGTTAAGGGAAAGAGCAAGTCCCGCTCAAGCAGGGCAGGCCTTCAGTTTCCAGTAGGCAGAATTCATCGTTTATTGCGAAAGGGCAACTATGCCGAGCGAGTTGGAGCTGGAGCCCCCGTCTACTTGGCCGCAGTGATGGAATATTTGGCAGCTGAAGTTCTCGAGTTGGCTGGAAATGCTGCACGAGACAACAAGAAAACAAGGATCATTCCACGTCACTTACAGTTGGCCATCCGTAATGACGAGGAATTGAACAAACTCTTGTCTGGAGTTACCATTGCTCAGGGTGGTGTCTTGCCCAATATCCAGGCAGTGCTTCTGCCTAAGAAAACTGAGAAGAAGGCTTAAATTATTTCCCCTTCTCATACAAATCGGCCCTTCTGAGGGCCACAAAA
>JAGDQP010062504.1:673-11868 GCA_022664845.1 Lepisma saccharinum
AACAACTTCTTCTTCTTCCAACTTATAAATATTTCCTCCTCTTTCCTTCCTTTTGTATTTTTCAATATTTTACACAATTTTCAAAATAAATTAAACAATTCAAGTTAGATATAATTATCTTTTTCTTTCATTATACAAAATATAAAGACCAAAAACGCAACATGTCATCGACCCGAGCACCATTATAATTTTCCTAAGAAGACTCGCTTGAGAAAAATTAACGAAGCAGTCTTCATAGCTCTAAAATACGATTAATAAACTTTCACAGTTTCGAATTTCAGCCTACATCAGTGCGTTTACTTAAGAAACCGTCTTCGTACCATAAAAGGACAGGCAAAATAGAGGATAGCGCACTCAGTAGAGGCGCGATAGAGCAGTCGGTAGCGTGACGAACTACAAACACTGAAGATGATAGGTTCGAGCCGCAGTTAAGACATTAGAAATATTTTCCCATCACAGGCTTGATGTTTAACAAGACAAGTTCGTATCAAGGTTGGCGTGCAAGGTTTGTAGCAGATTTTGCACGTGCCAACTTGCAAGATTACAGCAAGTTTGAATCAAGTTTGGCGTGCAAGGTTTGTAGTAGATTGTGCATGTGCCAACTTGCAAGATTATAGCAAGTTTGAATCAAGTTTGGCGTGAAAGGTTAGTAGTAGATTTTACATATGTAAACTTGCAAGATTACAGCAAGCTTGCATCAAGTTTGGCGTGCAAGGTCTGTAGCAGATTTTGCATATGCCAACTTGCAAGATTACAGTAAGTTTGCACCAAATTTGGCGTGCAAGGTTTGTAGCAGATTTTGCATGTGCCAACTTGCAAGATTACAGCAAGTTTGCAGCAATGTAATACCAAACTTTGTACAAACTTGCAATGCGAAAGCTAGTACAAACTTACTAAAAGTTTGGGTGTTACCGGGGTTGAGACCCAACACACTGTAAAAAATACCTTTGTTAATCTATTTTGCTCTGAATGATTCTATCGGTGTTAACGTTTGAAACACCGATATGACATCAACTCAACCTGACTTGATAGTTTATGGTTGCAAGGTGGAAGGTCAAAACTACTAAATTCTTGTGGTGTTGTCTTACCATGATAGCTGCAAGTGCACCTCAGCCCAAAGGGCGAAACTAGCAACCTTTACATAACCCATTAGTAATCCTGCTTAGTATATTTCCAGCGGAAAGCAGCCGAAAGCAACCAGTCTACTGATGCATATATTATTTCGGCATGTCAGTTTGTAATAAAAAGATTATGTGTACAGATAAAGTATTTAAGGATGGGTACGTTTCAAGGCCAGACAGTTAACAACTGGCTATCAAAATTAGTGAAGGAAAGTCCCGTTAGACTCAGGTAGCACATAAGTGATTTTGTATTAAGTTAACCACCTCAAACGTACTGATAGTATGAAACTTCAAAACTAATCCTTTTCAAGGAAATCCTGCACATATTCCAAGGTTACCACGTGTAGGCGATGGAAATGCGCTTACGGGAAATCGGAAAGACCAAAAAGAAAATTAATGGAGGAAAATAGAGAGAGAAAAATAAAGTTAAACAAAGGACGGAGAAGAAAAAATTCCAAAGTTAAATGAAATGACGCAGTTTACACCCAATTATCATTATATAATACGTAAAGTGTTCATCATATAAACAAAGGTTTCTTGTTAAATTATGGGAAAGAACGCAAAACAATGTTCATTGTTCAAAAATAACAATACATATGAATAAAGACTACGTCCTTGCTTAAACTAAAAAAAATATATAAAGTTTTTAGTGCGTGTGTATGATCAACAATGCTAAGAATGATAATTTTAAAATAGGTCCCATCTATGAGGAATTTTAGAAACTTTTTCTATTTGGTTCCGGTCCAATTTTGCATCAAATTTGTTTGCAACGACAATAAAAGGGTGATTCAAAAGTCCCACTACAATTTGATATTTCACAACATGACGACTAAATGGAACATCTTACAATGTTAGTACACAAAAATGTGCGATGGTGGAGAGGGGCTACATTTTGGAGTGCATGATCAACGTGAACGCCATCTTGAAATTCGAAATATTTGATAAAGGTCGTTTTATTTTCTTTTTAAAAAAATGGGAAGTTGGTCACTTACCTGTTACGGTGTCGGAATTATCTTTACAGACAGTTTGCAGTGGAATTATACATGATGTGTTTATTTTATCTAGCAGCGACCTTTTCATGTTTATAAGACCGGTACCGTGACAGGTAATTCAAATTTGACACATGAATTGACTTTTTGGGAACATTTACGTGTTGTTTCATGTGTCACATGACCCATTTATTGTTTGAAAAAAAATAACACCTTAATCCAATATGGCGGATTTGAAGATGATGGTCACCTCGGTCATGCACTGCGAAATATAGCACCTCTCCAACATTCCATATTTGTGTATTACGATTCTTCATTTCCTTCTCGGTTTGCGAACTATCAGTATGTACTGGGACTTTTGAATAACCCTGTACATTGAAAATAATATTTAAAGAGAAAGATTCAAATGAAAATTAGGGACAACCCGATGAAAACGTGTTGAAATGCATTTATTGAAACTGACATTAGTTCTTTAAATGGAGAAAGCAGAGGAAATTAAACGGACCTGTTAGCTTACCAAATTTAAGACGGTGTTACAGACAGACCAAGTGGAATTAGAAGCTTAGCAAAATCACTTTTGGGATCATGAAAACGCGTAGAAGCAATTAGGGAAAATTTCCAAGTTATATGAAAATTAGCTAGTATCAAAACCAACAAAAAGCGCTATATTTAGGTCATATATTTTTTCTCTCTCTCTCTCTCTCTCTCTCTCTCTTACACACACACACACAAACACACACACTGAACTGAGCATTCTGCATAAAATATCTGTATCTACTACCCCTTCGTTCTGTATATCTTATGTTTTCTTGGTACACACTAACTGGAACGACAGATATTGTACACCCACGGGCGGATTTAGGAGAGAGACCCTGGGGAAGATATTTTAAAAGCTATCGTTTAGAATGAAACATTTAAAGTAATTATGAAATGACTGGGGGACAATGCCCCCCTATAAATACGCCTATGTATACACCAAACCCAAGAAATTTATAAAATTTGTCCAAGATACTTTTCTGAAAATACGGCAGAAATGGAGGTATGTTACACAAGTTTCATTCAATTTTTGACACCAATTTTTTTCTACAATAACTCCACATAATTTAAGAGTACAGGTTTGCTAGAGAAATTAACAATATTGTTGCTTTTATTTTAATTTTTTAGTTATTTCTAACGTAATTACATTGCGTTGTTTTAGGCAAAACTTCCAATATTTCCTGCGTATAAGAAAAGCTTTATTAAAATTAGTAAAACTAAATATCGTGGAACGTAGGCGGAAATTGTCAAGATTAACCCCAGTCTGGACGTGCAAAAGTGTTTTCCGAAGATGATCTCCACCAAAGCAATACGAAATAGCTCAAATCCAACTGTACTGGAATTAGCGAAAAACCTTCCGCGTACATAGGACAACAGTTGAAAGACAGCGTTTTTTCGCTGGGTTTCACCACAAGCTCGTTCTCTAGGTTCCACATCAGCTCAGTGCAACTCAACGGGAGGGATTCCTCGTGACCTGTATTTCCTTGCTTTCCGGGTACAAAAATTACCGGTTCTTGATACGCATTGTCATAGGTGATAAGAAGTGGGTCCTGTACCGGAACGTAAAGCGTCGAATGACTGTATGAAGCGTCGAATCACCCCACCTCCTTCGAACAGAACTTTATCCCAAGAAGGTGATGTCAAAGGCTTAATTCAGTGGTAAGTCCCTGGTAAGGATGTCTAATTCAGTGGTAAGTCCTGAAACCTAACGAAACATTTTTTGCCACCTTCTACTGTCAACTGTTGGACAGACTTGAGATTGAAGCGGACAGGCCTCGTCACCCGTCATATTCTCCTAATTTGGCCCCAATACAGACCTGTTTCGCGCTTTGCAAAACGCCTTCCCTCGCAAAATTATTGATAATTTATAAAGGATGTAAAAACTGCCGTACAAAAGTTCGACTCCAAGCCTGAGAACTTTTATCGACGTGGGATTAAATCTCCTAGCACCTACCAGTAAGGTGGCAAGAGATCATTGATTGCAATGGTGATTATGCACAGTTCTAGGTGAGTTTCATTGTGAGTTGTTCGCATTTCTATATGCATACTAAAAAACGTACCCAATAGATATTTTTCAGTCCCGCTATAGCGACAACGACTTAAGCTCTGAGGCAAATTCTCCTTCTGCTTTCGGCTATCCAAGCTAAGACTTTTTTAAATTTACCCCACCTCCACCAGGCGAATGTAGAGACTGTAGGACCTACTCGCTTCCTTTCTCCACTAGGAGAGTACTCCACGAGACATGTCAGACATCTGTTTACCTTCGTGGTTAGCTGCTTGTTGAATCCATTTTTTTTTTATGTGTGAAGAGGGCTGAATACCAGGGGCTAATATCATTGGTCCTTATGTTTAGCCAGTCTTTCTGCTGTTTTAATGTGTAAGTAAATTGCAACGCCCCTGTGGGATAACACATATTCTTGTTTCCTTTTATGCAACCAGGAAAAATAGAGAGCAGAAGAGGTAAAGTGACAAGAAGAATAATAATAATATAAATTATGTTCAAGGACGCTTACTTAACACGTCGCTGTCCTCATTTGAAGACAATTTTATTATGCCTCCAGCTTCAGCATGTTCTTGTGAACTGAGAAGAAAAGTGTTTTCCAAAACATATATTCATTATCTTGTTTGATAACTATTTTATATACTTTTCCTATATACTTTGTAGACTTGCACTTTTTAGCCCTAAGAAAAAAACAGAATGCAAAACTCAAGGTCGACATTGGAAGTTTTTGTAATTGAATATCAAGTTTCAAAGAACTGGTTTTCTATTTTCACTTTTTATAGCGACTATACTTTTTATAGCACCCGAATGAACTCGTTCTCCACTAATCCCATTACATCTGGGTTAATAGGATTTGATGTGCCTGTCTGAAACAAAAACTCAATTAATTGAAATATTTCATATTTTGTAACATAAATTATGTTGTACAGAGGTTTTTTCTGTATGCAAATACAAATATTTCCTTTATATTACCCATAAGTAATGAAATTGTTCGCTGTATAGAAATACATTAACATATACAGGGTGGTTCATAAAATTCGTAACAGGGCCATAACTCACCTCCTAATGCACAGAAATCTTTGGAAAAAAAAATGTTCATACCAAAGTGCATGTATGTAATCACGTGGTGATGCTTCTGAAATCAGGAGCGTCTCGGGACACCACTACGGGGGCAACTTCTAATTTTTTAAATGGCAACAGAGGTTGATTTTGCCACTATTGAAACAATCACTGAATTTTTTAACAATATTTTTTGTTTCAAAGATTTCTGATCACTAGGAGCTGAGTTATGACACTGTTACACATTTCGTGAACCACCCTGTATAAATAAATACGGTCTCCCCCAGAGGAAGCAGTTGGTCTGTTCCTCCCACGCTGACCAGACGTGTTGGAAGAGTAGAGCCGAAGCCCTCAACTGAGATCGCCACTGTCTTTTGTTATATTCTTTTCTTTAGTTCATAATGGTTCGTGGTGTCGTCAAATCTTGCAACGTTAATTTAACCCATTTCCCGACGACGTAATTCGGGTGACACAGCGACGTAAGTCGGGTGACAATATAATATTTCATTGTTACTTTCATATATTTATATATTTTGAAAGCATATTTTAATACCTATATATACGTATATCTTTTAAATACGAACTTCTATATCCTAAAATAAATACTAGCCTGCAATGATGTTGTGCTTTGACTGGTTGCAGAACACTTTAGGATTTGGGTGACAAGATCAGCATAAGAAAATTTCCAAAGGTCGAAATAGCTCGGAAAAAAACTTTTTAAAGACATACTTTTCTTAAACAATTCGTACTGAAAAAAAACACACGATATAAAACAATTTTATGCATAACTAAAAAGAAAAGCATGAGGCGAGCCAATTCAAGAATTTATAAAGTGACTGTATTTGAGAGAGCGCCTATGCTTTTCTTTTTAGTTATGCATAAAATTATTTTTTACTTTTCAGTACGATTTGTAAGTTTTTTTAATTATTTTTTTTCCAAAGCAGTTGCCCAATCGCATCACGATGCGGGTGGGCACCGTTCCAGACCATCTCGCTTTGGAAAATGTCTCTTAGCAGAACCGGGAATGGTACCCAGGACCCCACGATAAGCAGTCAGCGACGGTAATCATTAGACCAGCAAGGCGGTCATTCAGTACTGGATTGAATATCGCTATAAATTATTATTTATTTATGTAAATAAATATTATCTGCTTGGGTGTCTCACAATTGTTTCATCGACTTATCCGTCGAAATCCTCCGAAACATTGTCAATAGGTTTTGAAATTTTGTATTGTTGATATCTAGATTTGATTTAATTTATAACTGTCATCTTTGTTGAGTTCAAGCGTTGGTATTTCAATTGCTTCCTTTGTTTTTGATCTCCAGGTTCTGGCAATGGTTCTCCACATGCATACCAACGCTGTACCAAAGCTGATTACTCCATTTTACCCTTATTAGAATGTAGTTGACGCTGTTTAATTCTAGTTTCAATCGTTGAAAGGTGTCTCGAGAAACCCCGGGATATCCAACACTAGCGATTTTGTACTGTATAGCTCATTCTATTGAGGAAAATTAGAACTTCAAAACTTTTAAAGAACGAAGGGAAAAGGATCATAAATGACCACAGCACAGAATATTAACATTAGCAAATGCAAAAAACCAGTGCGTTCTGAGACGTATATCTATAATCCGTTAGAATTCAGTGTATAATAAGAACCAAAACGAGAGTATATACAAACGAAAGTATGTGTGCATGTATGCTGCGGAAATTTAAATCCGTATCATATGAACAATCTCCAGAAAACTTTGCATAGTTTCCTTACTGTCTCCGACGAGAAAGATTAAAAATTTAATCTAAGAATCTTTTCCATTATAGCAACAATCAAACAAAATCTATCTTGCTCCTGTCTGAGCCAAAGATGGCAAAAGATCTTAAATAAAGTTCAAATTCAAATTCGAACTTGCTCAGGTTATTATCAAACTTTGTGTAGCATTCATAGACTAGACCATTCTCAATATTTTATCCATTCGAAAAATTTCTGTTATTTTCCATTTCCATGAAAACGAGATATATTTTCAACGTGTATTCGCACCTCATGTAAGAACGATTAAATTTATCCCCATTAAGCGTTTTGTGATGATAGAGCGAAGAACCCTTAAGGTTATAAGGGTTAATTCACACATACAGTGCCGTGCAAATGCCATGCCCATGCCTTGTCTATGCCGTACCGTGGTCCATGAAGTTTCTTTTCAGACTATGACATTAAAAATGAATTGAGTTGTCTTTCTTAATTCACACATACAGTGCCGTGCCCCGGGACAGGAAGACAAATGAATGGATTCGCGCACAAACAAAGGTAGAAGATGTAATCAAGACTGCGAAAAAGATGAAGTGGAGATGGGCCCCGTCACGTAGCTAGACGAACAGATGGAAAATGGACGACGAATGCACTATATTGGATTCCCAGAGAAAAGAAACGAGCGAAACGACGTCCAAATGCAAGTTGGGTAGATGAAATCAAGCGTTTTTCAGGAGCTACATGGATGAGGATAGCAGCATACCGACATATGTGGAAAGAAAAGGGGAAGGCCTTCATCCAGCAGTAGATAGAAAACGGCTGATTACTTCGAACTTTTTATTAGTCAATATCACTTGTATCCTTTGGCTTCTGGATCCCTCATATGTCTGTTATGCAACTTACATCTCAAATACTTGCTTGAGTAAATCCTAGTGTACGTCACGACTTATTTGCATTATTTGTAAACGAACAATCCATTAAGGAAACACTTTCAGTAACGTGATATGATCTTTCTTATATCTATTTTAAATTTTTACATTTAATTAATTTCTGTAACATAATTAAGTTATTATTAACATCCTAAATGAGCTAGTTAGCTTGTAAGGACGGGATCCACTATTTCTAGTAAAGTGGGCTCCGAACTACTCTGTTTAATAGACCCCGGCGGGAATTGAACGCATGACCATACACACAGAAGGCGAACACACAAACCTGTCGACCACCCCAAGCTCTGGATTCCGTGGAGTGTTGTGTTAAATGTAACTGAAATGTAGACTCTAGGGGAGAATGAAAGGTAAATGTTGGTAGCCTTCGAAATGGGGATACAGAGAAGAATGAAAGAAAACATTTGCACACAGAAGATCGTTAAAAGGAAGTGCTGAAGATATTAGAAGAGTATAAATAAGAACAATAAAGAAAAGTAAAGGGAAACGGGTTAAAGAATGTGCAAACTACTACAGAATGTAAAAGATGTTATGGTTGAGGGAGAGAGAGGAAGAGGAAGAAAGAGGAAGAGGAAGAAAAGTACAATGCCTTGACAGTACGAAGGAAGCTAAATTGTACGCTATGTTGTCGTGGCAATAGTTTACGAGTCACCAGTGCGAGCCACAATAGAAGTTACCCGATAGCGCCAGTCCTACTATCAGTAATGTTAATAGGTAACTTCTCGCTCACACTAGCAACTTCTAAGCTATCCCCGTGACAATATCGATTAAAACAATCCAGTTAGGCGAAGCCAGTTGGGGGAACTTTGCACATGTCCTACCGCCAGGCTTCACCAGTGGGCAATCTATTTGGATGATCAATGTTCCGTTGGAAAAATGGCGTCAAAAGCTTTCCAACGACACCTCAACCACGTATAGTTCCTCAGTTGAAAAATTGTCCTTCTATCTTAGGGACCGCCCCTGCGATCTGGATGCATCATACAGTTTTGAATTCATCTTGCGGAGATCTTTCCAAAGACACCCCAATCACCTCCCCAGCCTTCGTAGTTCCTGAGTTATGCAGTTGTCGACGGACGCCTTGAAGTATCTTTTGTTTTCAACAGAACATTAAAGATTATGGTGATGACATAAACACTTAATGTTTGTGAAATAGTCGCTTCATGACCTTGAGTGGGAAATCGCTTGTAATGTCAAGAGCGTGTGAGAAATTGCATAGGAACAGTCACGAGGACCCTTCTTGTGTTTCCTGTACGTACAAATAAAGATTATTATCTCGAGATATTTCTTTAGATGTCGTAAGATATAGAAAAAAACAACATTAAATTTATTTCCTGTAGTTTACTGTCGTTTGTAATACTAATATGTTTCGAAAGACGCAAGTGATGACAACGTGAATACGCTAAACTAGGTATCATATTGATTTCTTTAACGCGTACAAATAAACACGTTGACAAAGTCCCTTGCTTTCCAACAGTTAAACACTAATAAAAGAAATCAGCTTTGTAGATGGGTTTGATGTCAGTCAAATGAAATCGAATACAAATTGATTCTTTAGTATTAGAGAGCGTTAGTTTCGCAATCGGAACGTCCTTAATTCCACACCAGAGACCGACCGACCTTCCTATATGTCTCTTCAGGAATTTTCGGCAGTAACATCAGGCAAATGCCGGGATAGAACCCTCAATGTAGCCCACAACTGACTCCTTCCCGCGTCCTTTTCATTACTCTTACCTGGCCTGAGACATAGTCTAAACGACATAAATAAAGCCATGTCTTTAATATTAAGGTATGCGGGGAACCGAAAGTTCGGGGAAAATATTTAAAGATAAAACCTCCCTTGTTGATTGAATAGTTATTAACATTCTGAAGGAAATGCTGAGCTTCTGGGGACGGGACCTACAGTTATTAATAAACTGAGCTGCGCCCATTCCGTTCAAGGAATCCCGACAGGAACTAAATCAGTAACCAGATACACAGAAATAGCACGGCATTACGAAGTCAAAACCGACCTTATCTCGACTTACGGAAAATTCAGTACCGATTTTCGGTAGTTCTTGATAGGTCAGAAAGTCTCGAAAGTCGGGTATTCCCAAAATGTCCCAAAGTCTGGAGTGAATTTCCGAACGTAACGAAGTCTGATGAGTTGGAAATTCCCGAGACATCGACTAGTCTCGGAAATCGGGAATTCCTGAGATGTCTATTTGTTGTTTTCATGTTATCTAACGATTACTGGCACGATTACGTATGGCGCCCGAACGCGGCTCTACCTTGAACATGTGTGCACACAAAGAAACAGTGGGTATTTTAAAAGCTCGACAAGGCCCCACTTTATGTTAAATCAAGACAATAAACTGTGGTCATTTCAGTGATTCAATGGATGTGTTGTCAATGTCGATTCAGCAGAATGGAGGGTGTCACACTAGCACTATCACAGTGTTGATTCACCAAAATCATACAATAAACGGTGTCGTTTTAGCACATTAAAGAAGTGGTCATCCTGGAACACCAGAAAGTGTTGAATTAACAGAGACATTTTTTTAAATTTCCATTGTGTTTGATCTTAAAGATGGCGCGAGTCGTTTTCCAGCCATTGATTTACTAAATGCAACTTACTTACGCTGTTTGTTAGTTCTTAATCTGTTTATTATACATATAGAATACACACGTATTGTGTGTCTAACGTAAGGTTAGACCAATTACTAAACAAAAGTTCCTCTCACCATAACAAATGCATTTGGTTTCAAATGGAAAGCAGAACATCCGGGACAAAATTAAAGTTTCCTCGTATTGAATTGAATATAAAAAAATCCCTTTCGGTAGGCCTACAGGCAGAGGTAGATCTCGAGTTTTTTTTATTTTCAAACATTCAAATCTCGCCTTATGTGAGAGCTATCGAGAAACTATTTATTGGTTTGTAGATTATTCATCAAGAGCTGTTCAACGATACCCCACAATATATATATATATATATACTAGCTTTGTTTCGCTTGGAGCGCTGCCCCCACACCCCCGTAGGGGGTTCGCCCCCCAGCTTCAGTGCTTTTGAGAGGATGCGCCTCCTTTATCTTAACCAAAATCTCCCTGCAACACTATCCATCTGCACCCTCCCACGGGGGGCTGCTCCCCCAAATGGAAGGTTTGCCCCATTTATTGTAACCTACTCTTGGTCATACACCTTCAAAGAAAATCTCGTTTCTCTACCTTCAATGACTTGGAAATTGGATTTTTGGGGAGGCCATTTTGGATCCATGTTGACGACGTTTTGAAAGTTTTCTTATATTGTCGTGACCTACTTGTGATGGTACA
>JAGDQP010062505.1:0-11868 GCA_022664845.1 Lepisma saccharinum
TATAGTTTATGAATATTAGAGTGAATTGAATTGGTTGAAATCAGTTGGCTTTCACATAAACACATTGAAACGTCTTCCAGACTTATTCACTTGAAAGATCCGGGTGTTATGCTTCATATTTAACCACAAATAATAGATAAATTTGGAAATGGTAGTGTCATATTCGTATGTAAACATGACACAATTTTAAGTCAATTATTAGAGCGATTGTAAATGTGTATCGCAGCTGATAATTAAGTACAGCCATGGACGGTGTGCTGCTCGAAGTTAGGTCAAGGACCCAAACGTTCCAGAGAAAAATGAACAGATGATAGCTTGGCAGTGGCCTCTATCGGTTGGAGTTGACGTCTTTAGGAAGAGGACTACATCTTTATGTGGACTTCAATACCCGTAAGCCCTTCACAACTAGATATCAGACAGCGGTGGCTCGACCGTTAGAGCGCTCACCTTTTGGCGTGTGGGGTGGTCGGTTCAAACGTTGCTCATCCTATTTGGGCTTTCTGGTGGACAAACACCGCGTGCGTGGGTTTTCTCTGGGTTCTCCCGTGTTCTCCTACTTTCTTTATTTTACCAATCATCCTATCATCATCCATCCGACCTGTGCCAAAATTGCCTAAAGGACTAAAAATTAATTTCAAATTCAAATTGAGATTGAACCAGGAATCCCTTGAGTACAAGACAACGAGATTAATCACTGATTCATCAGTGACACGTTAAAACCAATATTGTATACTAAATTGTTAAAGGAGCATCAGTAATCTTAGTTGCACCTATGTGCTTTGTTCAATATAATTAAAAAAAACAGTAACTGAACGGTGTTAAGAATTATGCAAAAACTTAATTAGATCTAATTTGTCAGTCAGTGTTTCACTTATTATGGTATGAAGTTAAATGCTAATTTCTCATTCATGGAAGTCACTACAACACATTCATTTTGAACAGCGGATAAACACGGCTACACAGCTTACTACTTACATCATCAAGGGGCGTGAGGATAGCAATGGATTTCTGAATATAATAAAACAAGTTAGCCGAGTCCAGTCGGTGGAACCGTGCAACTACAGCCAGGGTTCAGCAGAGAGCATCACATATGGATATTCAAGGTTTCGTTGGAAAACTTTGCAATGAGACCTTTCCAATGACACATCAAATTCCTTGCTAAGCATAGTTGTTCCTTAGTTGAAAATCCCCCACATATCTCCTGTGATCTGGAATATTTATGCGGACATAAACTCGTTTCGGCAAGATCTGTCGAGGGACAACCTTCCTACTCATAGTAGTTTCTGAGTTGAAAGTTATCGACAGACAGACGGACGGACAGAACGGTTGTATCAGGCCATAGACCTCATGAAGTCTTTGATATGGCCTCACAGTGCTTGTTGCTAAAGCCTAAAACACTCATTTCGGTGTTGTGTTGTTGCACGGATATTAGGTTGGAAAGAAGAAAGGAGACAGCAAACCAGGACGAGGTAGAAAACAAGAATAACTGAAAAGCGCGGGAAGAGTGTGATATCAATAAAGAACCATGCAAGTATTGAAAAAATATTTGATATTCTAATTTATTTACCTGGTAAGAACAACACTAGCAACTGAAAGACAGAAAACCCAGGCAAAGATCTGAAATGCATAAACAATATGATGCTTTTGTTAGTGGCATTGCTGGATTAAGCTATTTGGAGCCCCGAGCTATTGACTCTATTATGGCTCCTGTCTCCTCTGTAGGGTCGTCTTAACGTCATTGTCGACCTGCACAGACACTCATGGAAACGGTAAATAAAATTAGATATTTAGCAAAATTTATTATTTGTAAAACAAATATGCATTTTTTCAAAAGCTTATCTAACATTAGAATAAAAAATAAATCATAAGTTTCACCAGAAGCAGCCACACAAAACTCAATGCTGTCTAGGATTTATTTTTAAAATTCGAATCCAATTAAATATATTTTTTTATAATATTAGAAAACTAAGCCCAATAAGGACTTGGTATGTTTACTCGTACATCTAAAATGTATTCAGATGTATTTCAAAAATAAAAAAATAATAAAAGCTATCCCCTGTGCGATGCACAAGGTGCCTAGGGATGTGGAGGTAGCGTTTCCAGGTTTTCTCGTCCTACGGCACGAAGTAAGGTCCACGCTCGACTGCCTTTACCTCCCAAAACTGTTCAAGAGTACCAGGGACACTCTGGTACTCAATTTGATATGACTCAAAGCACCAGGCATGGGAGCACTGAAGAAAAACCTACAGCGATCTGGCCGGGAGTTGAACCCAGGCCACGAGATTCGTAGTCACACGCGCTACTGCCTGAGACATGGCGACTCCATTCGAACGTAAATACAGAGCAAAAGTTAAGAAATAACACACATATTATTTCCTCTTAAAATGGGAGAATAACGCATTATCGTTCTGGAAAATCAGAGTTTTATCCATAATTATTAGTATAACTTTAGCCGTAAATATATATATATATATTTATATTTCTTTATATATATATATATATATAATGTAAATTTAATATTCACACACACTTTGAAACACCCCACAGAAGTCCGTGGACAACTCCCAAAACCAACTTCTAGATACGTGCCTGGTCGGAACTTGTGGAAACCAGGTGTCACTAATGTAATAGCGCGGAAAATATAGATTATCACACATTACTGTGCAGCTAGGGTTATTGCATATATAAGTGGAAATACATGTAATGGAAAAGCAGTGTCTAAATACGCTAGTATTTATATACAGAAAGCGTTAATCTACAGTGTACAATATAAATTCTAATATCCGTGTGTTTGTATGAACACGATGCAAATCTACTACATGTGAAATCTACATGAGTGCATTGATTTCCACCGAATTTTACATCTGTGTTTCTTGGGTCCAGGCACAGAACAAAGAGGTATTTTAGGTCACCGAAAGTAACTGTGACTTAAAGAATATTCTAGGTTGGGGTTTCAGGAATATTATTTTGTTGGAATATTCTGAGAATATCCCCAGGATGAAAAAAAAATCTATGAAAAAAGAATCTCCATCACATAAAATAAACTTTTCCAGCAATTAAAAAATCCATTATTACACGTGACTACAAATAGTCCACACATTTTTCTGTTTACAGAGGTGTTTAAAAAAAGAATCAGAGGTGTCTCAAAACTACAACGGACGATACGAGGAGACATACAATGAGTGCAGAAATTGATCGTACACTTATACCTGAGCTGCTTATATTATTAAGATGTAAGTATATTTAAATGGGTGAACAGGCCTATACCTTTCTTCCTAACAGGCCTGTTTACCCATTTAAATATACTTACATCTTCAAGGAGAAATGGTTACTCTCGTAGTTGAAGAAAAGATCGAAGCAATTATTTAGTCTAAAGTTGAAGCAATAATAATAATATCCATAAATGAAAATGTGGCATCATTGCCTATCAAACAAATCATTCCCGATTTTTTTTCAGTGCTAGGAGTTGTCTGAGAAGGACACAGCACGTATTGTATGACATCTACAGTTTGGAAGCAAGTTTCCGCAAAGGTTTTCCTATTCCTGATGCCAGGAACGAACCCAGAATGGGTGCGGTGGATGCGACTGCCCTCCCCGAGATCCTAATAGCATTTTTTTTTAAAAAAAAAGAAGAAAGAAGACAAAAATCGCGGATAACACATCTACAAGTGAGACAGAAGATTCTTGGTGTCATCGCTGAGAATCCTTTGCTTTAAACGGGGACAGTATATTTAAATAAATAGTAGCAGTGTCATAAACGTGAACAAAAATCTTGCATTTTTTCTTCATTGATTCGTGTGCAAAATTAGTATATGAACTAATATTATTAACTAACTAACTAACTAACTCTATGGCTTATGGAACTCGCAAGTTCATCGCCGCAGTAACAAACGTTCGCCATTGGATTCTATCCTGGGCAGTATCAAGCCAGTTTTCATAACGAACACCTACTTCTTCAAGATCTCTTCTAATATTGTCCTCCCAATGACGTCTCGGTCTTCCCAATTGCCTCTTTCCATCAGGCCTTCCAACCAGGATAGAATATAATCTTCGTTTTTCCCCCATTCGAGCTACATGCCCTGCCCACCTTAGTCGTCTCGATTTCATTATTTTTACAACATCTGGTGAATCGTACAGTCCGTGGAGTTTTTCATTATGCAGTCTCCACCACTCTCCAGTCATCTCGTCCCGTTTCGGACCATATATCTTTCTCAAAACCTTATTTTCAAATACTCGTAATTTATGTTCATCTGCTATCGTCGTACTCCAACTTTCGCAACCGTAAAGTATTACCGGCAGAATAACCGTTCTGTATATTTTTAATTTCAATTTCCTTGATATTAATCGCGATGTTAGAAGTTTTTGGACTGAGTAGAAACATGCGTTCCCCGATACTAAGCGACTTTTTATTTCTTCCGTGACATCATTTTTGCTTGTTACGTATACTCCCAAGTATTTAAATTTGTTTACTTTCTCTATGACCTCATCCCTAATTCTTATGTTTTTAATTCCTTCATTCCCTGTGCTTCGGCTTGTTATCATGTATTTTGTTTCATCTATGTTTACCTGTAGACCTATCTCATCGCACGCTTCTACTAAGACATCGGTGTTGCTTTGTAATGCATCTATATCGTCCCCTATTAAATCTACATCATCCGTGTATACAAACAGTTGATTCAAACCATTCAGTGATAATCCCTTTTTGTCCCCTTTAATTTTTAAAATCATATATTCTAACGCGAAGTTAAACAGTAATGGTGACAAGGCATCGCCTTGTTTCAATCCGTTGCGAATCTTGAAACTATCTGACATATTATTACCTATCCGTACTCTGCTTATGGGGTCGCTGAGACACATCTTCACTAGTTGGACCATTTTTTTCGGTATTCCAAATCGTATCAGGATACTGTATAACTTTTCCCTTTTGATAGAATCATATGCTTTCTTAAAATCAATGAATAGCTGATGAACCGTCCCATTGTATTCCCATTTCTTCTCCAAAATTTGTCTCAAAGCAAAAATCTGGTCCAACGTGGATCTATTTCTTCTAAATCCACATTGGTGATCTCCAATTATTTCATCTACGTATACATTTAGGCGTGTTAACAGAATATTACTTAATACCTTGTAACAAGTTGGAAGTAACGAGATTCCGCGGTAATTATTGCATTCCGACTTATCGCCTTTTTTGTAAATCGGAACAATTATTGATGTTTTCCATTCCTTTGGGAGCTCCTCCTTTCTCCATATAGCACTTATCAATTTATGTAGTTCCTTGATTAGTGCCGTTCCTCCTGCTTTAATTAATTCGCCTGGAATATTGTCTATTCCTGGTGATTTGAAATTTTTCAATTTCTTAACCGACATTTCGATCTCGATCTCGCTAGGTTCGGGAATCCACGGTTCTGCGGTATGGATTTCAAATTCCTCTGTTTGTTCCCCGCTGTGTACATTAAGAAGTTTGTCGAAATAACTTTTCCACACATCGACAATTTTAGTCGGATCCGCCTGAAGATCTCCACGTTCATTTCTAATCATTCCTAACCTCGGCTGGTAACCTTTTCTTAACGAGTTTACCCCTTTGTATAGATCTCGTATGTTATTTGTCTTCCCGTTTTCCTCAATCTCCTGAATCTTCTGCGTCAGATATTCTCGCTTTTTGTTTCTGAACCCTAGTGTGGCGTTTCGTTTCGCGTTACTGTAGTGGTTGGTATTTGCTTCGCTTTTATTACTTAGCCATCGTTGCCTTGCTTGTTTTCGTTCCTCATGAAGTTTAATGCATTCTTCATCAAACCAAGGTTTGTTTTTCTGTTGTTTCTTCTCACCTACGCGTTCCTTCGCTGCGCTCTTAATTGTTTCACGAATTGCCTCCCACATCTTACTTACATCAATTTCATTATTAATATCATCATTATTATTACTCGAGTCGGCTAGGATTTCGAACCTATTTGAGAGTTCGAGTTGGTAATCTGCTCTTATGCTCGGATTATTTAATAGTTTCACTTCGAATTTCAGTTGTTTTGATCCCTTGCTTTCTCTGTTCGCGATGCATAACTTTTCCCTTACTTTTGTGATCACTAATTGATGGTCGGTGTCACCTTCCGCTCCTCTGTACGACCTAACGTCCATTATGTTTGTGTGTCTTTGTCTGTCTACTAATACGTGATCGATCTGGTTGAGAGTTTTGCCGTCCGGAGATACCCATGTGTATTTGTGTATGTCTTTGTGTTCAAAGTACGTGCTCTTTACCAGTAAGTTTTTCGAAATCGCGAAAGTTATCAGTCTTTCTCCATTGTTGTTGGTCTTTTCGTGAAGACTGTATTTGCCTATAGTAGGTCTATATTTTTCTTCCCTCCCTACCTTTGCATTGAAATCACCCAACACAATTTTCGAATTATACTTCGGTAATCGGTCAAACAACCTTTCTAGCTCATCGTAGAATATATCTTTGTCGTTATCAGTAGCCACCTCGGTCGGAGCATAGACGTTTAATAAAACCGTGTTACCCCATCGAGTACGTATCGTAACGTACGATAGTCTTTCGTTTACGAACTCTATATTCTGAACCGCCTGAAGGATACTATTCTTAATGAGGAACCCTGTTCCGAAATCGTGAGGCTGTGTTCCCCCGTAGTAGAAAGTGTACTTGCCCTGTGGGATGCTATCTTGACCCTCCCACCGAACTTCTTGTATCGCTAATATGTCTAGCTCGTACTTCTCGGTCTCACTTACCGCCACCTGAAGAGCGCCCGTTTGGTATAATGTTCGTACGTTCCACGTTCCTATTCTAAGGTCTTTCTTAATCCTGTTCATAGAGCCCCCTGAAGCAGTCCTAGTCCGGAGATCCTAATGAGGTACTAGTTTACCTCCGGAATATTTTAATCCAGGAGAATCCATGAACCATCTGTTACTATTTCTTGACATGTTTTAGCAGTGTAGAGTTGTCAGCTCTACGACCTCGCAGTAAAGGTAGACATTCAAGATGTCGCCCTCTGTCCATCTCTGAGCCTTGCCGATGTCATTCATCTTCAGCCTCAGAGTGGTAATGGTGATGCTGCTTCCCCTCACCATGATATTTTTGTTCGGGGTTATCTTCCCCTAGCCTTTGTAGATCCCTCTACTAACTTCAAGGCAGCAGTACTGGTTTTGGTCCGCCCCGGAAAATTTCCGGTACCCACCATATCTGGTCGGCATTCCCCTATCCGCCACCTGGGGAGGCGCCTGGTGGAAGACCAGTAACTCCAACCCGGGGCACTAATATTATTGCAAATAATAAAGATCTTATTTCAGATGGTTGTATTACGTTGAAGCAAAGGGTTACGTGGTCTGCGTAAGGCCTCTTAGTAGACGTGGGTCTGACTATCTTGACAATAGTCCGCTACTTCTTTTATTCAAGCAGCTTCTGAATCTACCGAATGTTTGTTTAGCCCTACTGTGAATCGAACACGAAACCACTGGCACTGAAGGCGAGCGCGTTACTGATTAGTTACTGAGCGTTTTGCACTCGATTTGCACCGTACCATACGCCAGCACGCTCACAATAAAAGTCGTTTTTCTTTCATCGGTGCTTGACAGAGCTCCAAAACGTTAACAGTGTTTCTGTCGGTAACATGCTCTATTCGGAACACTTTTGCAAAAATATAATTATGTTTATTGCTCAGGATATGAAGAAGCAACTAGAAAACTTTGTTTTACAGTCGAGTGAGAATGTTAGTATTATGATCGATTAAAGCACTACGATTCCAATAAATCATGTTTAATAATTTACTTGTAATATTTCAACAACATTTCATTTTTATATACCTATCGCTGGGTTCTTTGCTTTAAATCTGAAGAATTGGCATTTTGCACTCATGTTGAGCCTTTATGTTCATGCACAACTTTCATGGACTTCCAAATTTTCAACAATATTCTGTGAGCTAGATTTGGAGTTATTACGCTTCAAATGCCACTCTGTTTACAAAACATTTCCTGTTGACATTCTTATTTTGATGCTTTAAAACTTCAAGTCGCTATGATTGGTTACAGCTTTCCAGGGAAGGTAATGTAAAGCAAACCTCCCAGCCCCTACACCCCTTTGGATAACACATCTACAATTGAGTTATGCTGTGTAGGTTGCGGAAATAGAAACAAATCCAAACCGATAAACCGCGGGCCTCTCCTGCCGATTACCAAATTGACATACGATAGATAAGCGTTACGGTCAAGTAAGTAGCAACCTGTTTTCACCAGGAACGACCACTATAATGTTAACATTTTGAAACTAATAAATTTGCTAATGGCATAAAATCTCACATGTCGCCCCAGGATTGTAAGCACCGGAGCGATACAACCGAATAAGTCAGTGGATATTCGGCAAACAATATTGCTGCTTAGAAGGTCTGTTCACTTACAAATTGTGATGCAAGGAACTTTCTCTGCGTACCTCGCTTAGTTACTCTATGGCTTACGGAACTCGCAATTTCATTGCCGCAGTAACAAACGTTTCCCATAGTATTTTATCCTGGGCAAGATCCTGGGCACACACTTCTCGAATATCAATTCTCATATTATCCTCCTAACCTCGTCTCAGTCTACCCAACACTTTCTTTCCCTTGTGCTTTCAAGCCAAGATGGAATAGCCTTAGTTTTTCTCCCATCCGAGCTGAATGGCCTGCCAATCGTAGTCGTCGCGATTTAATTATTCTTACAACATCGGTTGAGTCGTACAGTCCGTAAAGTTCTTTATTATGTAGTCTCCTCAACGTCAAGTAAATTACTAACCGAGTGAATGTTTAGTAACTAAGTTTTTTTGTTTCGTTTTGAATGTAATTTTTAGTTTATTGTTGTTGTATCATTGTTGCTTCATCTAATGTAAAATGGCTAAGATTGTATTTGGATACTAAATACATAAATCGTCGCTCCCATCACAAAGAGGAGTATCTCAAAATTTGGCCGTTTTGAGGTAGGACCGTTAGAATATCGCATTACACGTATATTTTCTTGTCTCAAACCGACGTATCTCTATGATAAGCACTACAAATGTTAACAAAAATAGATTTGACGTGTCTTAGTTCAGAAAAAAATCTGCCATCACAAAGTGGCGTATCTCAAAGTGGCGTTTTGGCTCGCGATAGCGATTTCATTTCTCAACCGAATCAAACTAAATTTTACACACGAATAGTATGGGTAAAAAGTTCGGTTCCTTTCGTTGATGGGCACATTCTGTCAGGGATTATGGGGATATCACCCCTCGAAAAGTTCTATGCTTTTTGCGCTATCGGATGTATTTCTGAAACGAATCAAACCAAACATTGCACAGCAATTGCGTGAAACAGAAATTAAGTTCCTTAGAAAAGTAAGCTATCTCAGTGGATACGTTGGGGGGTTATGTCCCCTTAGAAAATTCCATGTTAATCTTTAAGTAATGCTATCGGCACTATTTTTTAACCATATCAAACTATACTTTACACACGAATATTATGAAATTGTCTTTTCTCGATGATCGCCCAAGTCAGTAGGGTTCGAGGGGTCTATGCCCCACCTCAAAATATATGCCTTTCAACACACACTTTCAACACAAACTGTTTCATTTACCCAATGTATCTCATACCAGCAAATGTAAATCCAAACAAGGGTGAATATGAGTTCCTACAGAGCACGAACTCAATGGTGGCAATCTCTGTCTATAGTTTATAAATCTTTAGAAATTATAGTAATTTATCGTCTTGGAAACAAGAATCAAGCATTTAAATTTATTTAGTCTTAATTTGTTCACAATTGATTCTTGGTAAAGAAACATGTCAATAGTTCTACATTGATTCTACTGATATAATATTTTTTATCGTAATCTATCACTTTGCCGCCGTGAAAAGTGACTTTCTAGTTAAACCACTGAAAAATAAAGGTCAAATTCGTAATCAGCGTCTTCGAAACTATAAGGTGTGTCCGGTTTCAGACTCTCCCCAAATTTTTTGTAGACATGGGTGCTCTTAAACTAGGGAAATTACCGTACTTGATCATTTCCTCCCCCCCCCCCGAGAAGTGACTTTACAGTCACGCCACTAAAATATAAAGGTCAGATAAGTAATCAGCGCCTTTGAACCTATAAGAGCAGCTTGGATTCAATCTACCCTCAAAATTATTTGTAGACAGGGGAGCTCTAAAACACAGTTATCGTAAATTTTCAATTTGCCCCCCAAAAAAGTTACTTTCTAGTCACGCCACTGAAAAATAAAGTTCATATTTGAAATGAGAGCACTCGGAAATTTAAGATAAGTTGGGTTTCAGTTGTCTGAAAAATGTTGGCGGCCGGGTGGACGAGCTGTCTGCGGCGGTAGGCAATCGGCTCGAAGGTCGCGGGTTCGAGTCCCGGAAGGGGCAGGAAATGAGTATGGATTTTAACAGCTAAACGGCGAATCGGGACGGGCCGAAATCCAGAGTCCCATATAAAACTAAAGTTTACCAAAGTTTACCGGAAAAATGTTTTATCGACACAATAATTTATCGTAATTTATCACTTTGCCCCTCCCCCAAATGACTTTTTATGACGCCACTGAAAAATAAAGGTCAAATTCGTGATCAGCGCTTTCGAAATTATAAGCATAGCTCTCATGTAACCGGTTTCATCCTCCCCCAAACTGTTTTGTTAACACTGACCCAAACGCAATAGCGTCACGTTTACATGGACCGCTAAAAATGACCATCACAAAGTGACTATCTCAGTAAAACAAAACTAAACATTTGTGTCTGTGTGTGTGTTTAATCTGTAAGGACGAAATTTTATTTCGAACATATTTTAAAAGCCTCACATCTTGCCTACTTTGAAAAAAAATAGAACAAAAGTATTTTCAGTCAGTTGCAACAGATAAAAACATGAAGGTAAATTTTAATTCGCTCCCTTGAAAAGTTTGAAAATATTAGATACGTCACTTGGTGATGGGAGCGACGAAATGCCAAGATGATACCATGAATAAAGCCAGTGTATCCCTTGTCTCAGAGAGCAGTGCACGAACATTAATTGAAAGCATTGATAGTGGAAGCGCGCGTGTAGTACTCTTCCACTTGCAGTATAAAGGGAGAAGAGAAAACGGAAGACTTACGTTGAGAACGTACTCACTAAACAAAAATGCTAGTGGGATGAAAAAGAATTCATCATTATTAATGTAATCAATAATAAACATCTATTATTTAGTCTGTGCTTTAACACATTTTCCCTCATATTGTTATTTTTGGTAATATGATATGAAACCGAGCGAGACTCATCCACTTACCTGTTTCAGGTGGACATATCCCACTAAGATCTTTCCAGGTCCCCGCCAATACATGGCATACATGTTTGAAAATTGAAGGTCAAACATAAATGATAAAATTTTAATTATTTTCTAAGAAGGTTCTTAAATTAAATTACTGGTACGAAATGTGGGATTACAGTGTATCCTATTCCATTATTTTCGAATCGAATGTAACTCTTATGAAGCTCTAATGGCAACAGTCAATCGAGTCCAGTTTTGGGCCGGGTCATCTTTGTCCAAAAGTGACCGGTTTCAGTCCTGCTTTAACAGCGGATAATCTAGAAACACTAGAATTTAACATGATCTGGAGAGAAAATCAGTTCAAATTCCAATAATTTATATGTTACTGAAAGAAGGGGAAAACGTGTGTCCGGAACTGTATTTACAATCGCCCAAATAATTGACTTAAAATTGTGTCATGCATACATACGAATATGACACTACCATTTCCAAATTTACCTATTATTTGTGGTTAAATATGAAGCATAACACCCGGATCTTTAAAATGGATAAGTCTGGAATAAGCTCGAATGTGTTTATGTGAAAGGCAACTGATTTCAACCAATTCAATTCACTCTAATATTCATAAACTATA